>JAGTJP010000081.1:0-126907 GCA_020744175.1 Auriculariales sp. MPI-PUGE-AT-0066
TGCGGTACGGCAAGCATCTCACGAAAGTAGAAGTACGTGTAATATATTCATCTGTCTCCTGAGTAACTCACTGGCGCAGGTTGAAGGCTATCTTCGCCCGTCTGCGGAGGCATGGACTGCGGCCACCTCGTGGTTCATGACCAACGGCATCAATGCGGTCAACAAAACCTCGAGCGGGAACTGGTTGTCGATCAAAGCAAGCGTTGGGCAACTCGAGAAGCTGTTCGATACTGAGCTTGCGCTTTTCATGGAGGAGACACCAAGACTGTGGCCATCCGAGCGCTAGCATACAGCATACCTGATGAACTGGTCCAGGCAATTGAGCTCGTGCATCCCTTGACTTCGTGAGTGCATTCTCGCTGTCATGATCTGCGTCTGATGCAGGAAGATTCTGGGTGTCACCGCCTCGGCAATCTCTTCAGCCTTCCATCATTTCTACCGCCACAAGTCGCAGCCCACAACATCAGGCGCGAGCTCTAGCATCGTGTCCCGATGCCAGCTCGATCTTTGTCCCAGTCACATGCTTCATGGATCTCTATGGGATCCCCAGACTCCAGCCACAGCGACTGGTAACAAGGTGGCTGTCACGGGCTATATTCGTGAATGGGCAAAGCACTCGGACCTTCAGGTAGATGTCGGTTCGTAGCATCACTGCCCTCGCTGATACTAAATTGTAGTTATTCTTCCACAATATCGACCAGACCTTGCGGATCCAATCACATTCAGCGAGGAGCTCGTATCAGGTGGTACGAACCCTCAGGACCAACCGGCTGGCTTAGAGGCAGCGCTCGACATCGAGCGGTGATGGCATCGCGACTAACGTACCTACGACGTATGTCTCATTCTGCAATGGCACGGCTGGTGACTGGGATACTTTCCTTGCGGACCTGCTGGAAAGTGCCTTGTACTTTGCGGACTTGCCGGACGAGCAACTTCCGCAGGGTCGTCTCAACTATTATGGCTCAGACGAGTCCAGGCTTTCGCCTGCACTTGCCGAGTACGCCCACTAGCTTAAGAACTCCAAAGCCATTTCAGCTGATCGAGTGGTATTTTTTAGACGCATCTGCAATGTTTACATGCAACTAGCTGCGCGTGGAGTTTCGCTGTTGTTTGTCTGGCGATGGAGAGTTGAAGGCTTCTATGCTAATCAGGGTTGCACAAACTTCTCACCCACGTTCCCGTCAACATGCCCCTAGTGATTGGTGTTGTATTTTTAAACGCTTCAGCACGCTGCGTATTGATTAAACAGTGTCACCTCGGTTGGCGGCACGAGGTATTGGACAGCAGCAAGAAGCGGGAAGCGTCTTCAGCTCAGGTTTGAATAAGCCGCGCGTTGTTCAAACACCTTCTAATTCGGCACGACCAAATTTGCAGGCGGGTTCTCTACATGTTTTCTCGACCAGCTTGGCAAGACGCCGCGGTAACTTCGTACCTTGCCGCCCTTCCCTTGAATCACACATCTCGTGGAAGATTCAACGAATCTGGACGCGCATTCCCCGACGTCTCGGCACAGTCCCTGTGGCTAGCACTCATTGTGAACGGGCAATTGGTACCAGGCGGAGGCACCAGCCAGGTCAGTATCAATGAGTGGGCGACGAAGCAAGCAGCGTGCTCACAACGTTCTTTCTTTGCGGTCAAGTCTACCCCAATTTTTGCCGCCGCAGTTGCACTGCTGAACGATCGTCTTATTGCTGCGGGTAGAAGCCCTCTGGGGTGGCTCAATCCTTGGCTGTATAGCGACGGCCGTCGGCGCTTGGAACGATGTTCGTGCCGGTGCGTCATCCTGCACAACTGATCCTTTTCTTGTACCAATTGCCGACTTGCAGGCTCCAATGATGGCTGCGGAACTCCAGCGAGTGCTCGCTTTTTACAAAATCAACTTGCTAACATTCTACCAGGGCTTCAGTGCAGAGATTGGCTCTGGATGGGATCCCGTGAGCGAGTCAGATTGCGCCATGAGCTGCGCTGATATTGGTGATGACCACTCAGGTTACGGGTTAGGCACTCCCAACTTCCCCGCATTGTTGCAAGTTCTGGGGTTGGCGTAAACCAAATGTTATGCGATGTCTCAGATTGGCTTTCTACAAGGGGACTTGGGTGCCACAGCCGGTCGTGGGAGTCATGCGGCAAAAGTATCGTACCGCTAGTAGCATGTGCCTATGTCAGGTGCGATATTTTGTTCTCTTGAACTCATTGGAAGCCCCAAAAACATAACGCACAACGATTACATTTCCCAAGTTGTCTCAATTGGCTCTACTGAGAATGTCATAGAGCTGAAGGCTTCCCCAGCGTATTTGTCCCGGGCGCCGGGAAGCCGCGATCTAGTGGACGAGCCGGGAGGCGTGGCGATAAGTACATAATTTCGCACAATACTTGATTTGTATGTGGAGCTCCACGCGAAACACCGTCTGCTTGTTCGCACTAGCAGCTCGCAATGTCGGCATCGCACAAAGGCTTAGTTATGTCAGCATCGCATCACTGCAGTGCAAAGGCACACCACCCCATGGAGCTCATAACCCGAATCCGTAAGAAACATTGGATTCTGACCACTGAAACATGCTGCGCCGGAGCATGACATAGGTTGTTGCCGGAATTACATCAGATAATGGGACTGAATTCGCTATGTTCATATAAATACCCCCGACCTAGCACGCTCAATCTCTTCAGCACTCGCAGACTCCTGTCCAGCTCTACAACTATGTTCATCGCTCGCCTCATCTTAGCTCTCGCCGCAATCGGCGTTGTAGTAGCCACACCATCGTTGAGCAAGCGCGACCACACCGTCACAGTCGTCAACAACTGTGGCCGCACCATCACTCCAGTCTATCATGACCTGGGCAACAGTTTCAATATGACGGCTCTGGGCCCCGGCCAGAGCACGGCCACGACGGTCGGTGAAGCCGTGAGTTCGCCGTATTATCTTCTCGTGTTCCGTATGTGACGGGGTCTCTAGCAAACTGCCTGGCGCATCTGGGTGAAGATGGCAAGGTATTATTTCTTTAATCCAGTTGATAACCTTGTCTGAGCAGCATTTAGGGTTGTGGTTGGCCTGATGGCGGTGGATGCACCCTGCTGGAGTGCTCCTTTGACAATCCAAACTTCAGGTGAGAGCTCTTTCCACTTCATCCACCAAATTTCAAACATTGTAATTTTCAGGCAGTGCAATCTATCGAGGGTTGACGGTTTCAATGTCGGCGTGACATTCACTTTCAACGACGCATCCTGCGGTGGCAATAACTGCCTTGACGCCAACTGTCCTCCCGACCACGCCTTCTCGACGCCAGACAACGGCGGCGCTAGCATTCGCCAGTGCAACGTGGGCTCAGTCTCAATGACGTGAGCACCTCTCTGTTTCTTCATTCGAATGGGACACTGAGTTCTGTCTCCAAGCGTCACCTTCTCATGCTAAATTCGCGGACGTACTGCGAACTCGCCCGCCTCTGTACATGATAAGATGGGTGGATCCGCATGATGTTCGCCTCATGAAGACCTCTGTATCTATCCACAATCAGCATTGTAACATACCCGAGTCACTAATCAAGCTGCAATTGGCTCGGAATCTCTCCAACACTGACGTCTGTGCTTCTAGTCGGGGTAAGGCCTCTACTAAAATGCAACGGTGGGGCGGCAAGCCGATAGCCACGTTTTGAGGGTGGTGCTTTCGTCTTGCGTTGTGATCCTGCAGAAGCCGAGCTTCGCTTACATTTAATGTCCACTAGTCCCTGTGAGTTAACGACGCGAGTCTTCGAACTCGTGCTCGGCGCGTGGCGGGGCGAGCCCGAACACCTACCTCTCCGCGGCGCCGTTAATGATCGTCTGCCAACTAGCTCAAAGCGCAGAACAGAGCTGCTCGGATGGTTACAGTTGATAAATAGGAGTTTGGTTCAACGTAGGGTGCGTATCTTCGGAGTGCCAATCGACCTCTGCGCACGCACCGTCACACACACCACCTTCGGCCATCAGATGCAAACATTGGTCGACGATTTTCGCGGGATCAGACTGAATGAAAGATCTTTAATCCGTGAACCCCGGTGGCACCTTGATGTTGGGTTCCCGCCTTCACGCCGCATCTGCGCTGCTTTCTGGACGATGATCGTGGCGTGGTCACTAAAAGTTTCACCAGAGCCCACCGCTTTCGATGTAGCGGGAATTTGGCGCGGTGGTATTGAATTCGCGCTTCGCATTCCCTAGCTGTGCTGCGCGGCATGCACGAGGCAGCGGATTAGTACATTCCCTGACGCTCCACTGCTTCTGTTTCGGGCTGTGGTTGCCGCTCGCATGATTGCTGTCTTGTTTATTAGAATTCGTCCGCTCATTTGCGCAGGACAACGATCCCATCTCCGCCCGAGCGCGCTCAGCAACCCCATATGAACCGGAGATCAGTGCATGTCGGTGCATCGGACCAAGTGTGGCCTGGCTATGTCAACACTGAAGTGTTAGAAACACCCCTGACAACGAGAGTACAAAAGACACCGCGACGCGCAGCCATCCCGGCCTCCCCCGCCAATTGACTCTTTAACCTCTTCACTATCCAGACCAAGCCCACGCGTTTTCCGAGCTCTCTACTTCCCTAGTACTTCACTACGCAGCGCGTTTATAAACACTCGGTTCCCCGAGAAGCAAAGACCGGCATCGACTTGCTCTCTCTGAAACATCAGCGCTCAGCCTCTCACTCCACCATCGGCCCCTGTCTCACACACACACGACCAGCAATAATGTCACAGAACACTCAATTCCTCTCGCGCCCGGGTCGCACCTCGCGTTCCAACACTTTGCCGAGCTCGTCAGCGACGAAGGAGCAAATGCGCCCTGATGATTTGTCCCGTCGAGAACAACCCTACGAGCCCGTCTTCCAACCCAAGGGCATGTACGCATACAAGATCGCGCTGCCGTCGCGTCCCCAGCCTGGTCAAACACCCTGGCCAAAGTCCATCCCTCCTGTCGTCGGTCCTGCATTGGGCGAATCCACGAACCGTTCCCGTCACACGTCGATGAGCATGACCTACAGCACCAAGTCGTCTTCATCCTCTTCCTCGTCGCCCAGCAGCCAGAAGACATCTCACGCGCGGTCCAGCTCGATGACCGTGCCGTCCACTCAGGCGGCAGTATCGCCGCCGACAATGACCGTACCCGTCGGTCCTTCGCAGACTTGGACATATGGCCTCAACCCGCTGCTGGCACCTGGCGGCGGCCTATTGTGGACACTCCGGTTACCTACATCGTACATCAAGACGCGTGCGTCGTCTTTGAGCACTCCCGGCCCCTTATGTTACAAGGATCGGTTACTACCTGTCCTCGCCGACCGCACAGCCATCACCCTGCTTGTCTCCCTCCCCGGCGGTAACGTCCGTATTCAGGCGGCCCGCGTAGGTGAACTCGTTGAATCCCTTTTCGACCACCTTCGCGTTGCAGCGACGCCAGGTCAATGGGGTGCCACGGACCAGCGGACGTCGGCTGCAGCATATCGCACACGGTGTGGGAACGACGCAAATGAGCTTGCCAAAGGTGTCAAGCGCATCGATTTGCTTGGCCCAAATGCCGCCTTTGCTGGCATTGTTCCGATGGCCAACTTGGGTGCCAACGGCCAACGCGAGTGGGTTATGCGGGTGGTCGCAAACGTATAAACTCAGCGTCCCAGCTTTGTAACAAAGCATGGGTCATGTCGCTCGAGCACTCTACCGCTCTTCAAACCCCTCCTCTTGGCCTTCAGCTTTTCCTTCGAGCTATCTATTGGCTATTTATGCCTCTTCTATTCGCGCTCTGCCTGGTGCTCTCTGGTCACAACGGACAATCTTCTCCTTCACTACCATACTTACCGACCAGTCATGGTCGTCATTCGTTCCACGTGGTATATCTCCACCTTTGAGTCGTTGCTCTGGTCCCTTTGATTCGTTGCTCTGGTCGAACCTCCCATAGATTTCGCTCTGGCCTGTCCTCCATTGAAACATCGAAACCCTCGAATCAGGAAGTACCCTAATCCCCCGCATATCCATCCCATTCCGTCATCGCACCCCTACCGGAATGAAATTACGAAAGACATGTCCCCCTTGCATTCCTCCTCATGCCGCGCACCGTCACAATCTGCGACGCTGTACAACTTATCCGCATGCATCACGCACGCCCACGCATCATCCATCACGCTGTACCAACGAAACCTGTACTCTCATGCTACGACTTGATGTTCTTTTACGCGTATGTCACGCACTGTCTTTTATACAACTGAAATTCCTTGAGCTCAAACTTTCGAGAAACACCTACTGTGGCCGAGGTCACCAACGAACGGTTGCACTAGGCGGTGTTCCACATCTCAACTGGAGCGGAGATGTCTGATATTGGACAATGCCACCGAGGAGTTGTCTGACCATTGACAGGGGATGGATTCATTCCCAGATCTTCAAGATCCGCATCGCCCGTTTCCAACCGGAGACGACATTTCCAGCGCCAGGCGGTGTTCTCAACGCCTAGGCCGACGAGATGCGCCAGTGAGAGCATGATCTCAGATCGAGTAACAACCCTACCGAAAATATGTACATCTATCGCTCGGCCCTTTGCTGCATCGTATCAACTCTTAAGTGAGATTTGAAACCCTATAGAGGCGGCGCGAGTTACGGCTGGTTAGGAGAACGAGGCTGTGTTACAGCGCGCCGGTGCAACGAGATCATAAAGTCCTCGAGAAACGGACGCAATGACCACCGTTGTCGCACAATATCTGCGTTTGAACGAGTATTCTGTGTATAAAATGATCTGGTGAACCAACTCAATTGTAAACTCAGGACAGGGCACTGATTTCGGCATGGAGTGAGAAAGCTGAGGGGGAAACTCGATGCGGTATATCACGACATCGTACTTCGGGTCCTATCTAGCTATGGAAACCTCTTGATAGCAATCACACAGCCATTCAAGGTACTGATGCGATTTTGTTGGACACCTGTGGAAGAAATATGAATGCCATTGTCACAGGCGGTATCGAGTCACGGTGGAGACATCTCCCCGGGTGGGAGTACTGAGCAGGGGTCGCTCCCTCTGTACTTTTAAGCAGATATAAGATTTAAAAAAGTGTGAAATGCGATGTTTTGTGAGTACAGTTCGTCTAGGGCATCACGGGCAAAGTTCAATCGGAGCTCAATTACAACGCTTCCTCCTAATCAATGCCACAATCCCCCCGGCTACGCGCCGCCGCCATTTCACTTGCATAATTTAACCAACGCCGCGTCGTGCTACCATGCGGGTATCGAACAATTGTCCTACTACAATCAACACAAGTGGCGGCGGGCTCTGAACTCTTTAGCCAGCCCAGTTTCCGAAGGTAACCCGCCTGGTGTGTCGACGAATGCGGGCCGCGCGCTCTAAACACGTGAAGCTAACGACTATGACTCTACTAATCATTCACGCTATCGATTAAACTGGCGCGGTCCACGGGTATACCCGCATCATACTCACCTGATGACCTCGTGTCTACTGACTTATCGCGCATAACAACCACTCCTAGTACGACTAGAAACCAATATCTTCTCTTGTGTCTTCGATTCAGCTCTCTCTCTCGTCGGTTCCCGTGGGAGATCATATGACATTGTATGTGTCTTTCTTACTGCTCAACTAGCCTGCCACGGTTATATTCGGTACTGGAAATTAATCTTGCCCCCTACCCTTCGCAAATCTAGGGCATCTCAGGCTGCGGTCTCGTTTTGATTGGTCGCTGGCCTCTAGTATTGATGGACGCAAATCGCCTTCGATGCTAGATGTTCGCAACTTCGACGCCGCGCCGGCTACGACAAACCGATTTGCAACACAACCAAACATGACCTCCGACGCAGCCGGCTCTATAGAACCTGTCAAGGCTTGAAATGAAAGTAGGTAGAAGATCAACGTCAGTGCAGGACGCTCTAGGAACGAATCTAATTTGAACTTACTGAAGATGGTTCTGTCCGTCGGCTGTTTGAGCAAGTAGATTGATATCACACACTCTTTCAAAGGACCAACTTGTCCAAACGCATCACCAATTCACCTCAAAACCGCAACGGTTATTGCGTGCAGGCACGGAGCGTCTTACACAGACACAGGCACCGTACCTCTCCCGACGGACAACAGGCAGGCGGGTCATAGAACCACCAGAACTAGGGCGGCATGACATCAGGCGGTTTTGCCCCGCCGTCGTTGGCAAAATGTTCGGGCACAGAGGCTTCTTTGGCGCGCGCGCGCGCGTGTGCGCGGTGCCATGTCCCGTTTGACGCGCGCGATAGCTGACACTCGCGAGCGTCGGATTACGGATTAGATAACGGGGCGACATGACACTTGTCACATCCATCCCCTCTTTGCACTTTTTTTTTTTTTTGCTCGGCTCGGACCTGGTACAGGCACGCAGTTGTATGTACATTGGATTCGAGGTAGGGGGTGGTCAGTCGTATCTAGGTAACTGCCAACGTTAACCTTCGCATCATGCAAGGTTGCAAATGAACTCTTTCCTCCCCCAGGAATTCCGGCTCCGGAAGGCAAATATCCGGACATTCCTTCTTTTGCCGCCCGGATATGAGCGTCATTATCTGTTTTTGCCTGCGTTCTGGCTCGGCATGTAGCTGTCCAGTGGATGCCATGCTCGGGAGATGCACGGCGGCATCCCCGACACACATTTCCCTTCCTCCCACGACTGTTTCCCTGCCAAATAACCGCGGGTGATGCAATGCTACGTCTGCGGTGTACGTTGTGCGGTCTTCGGCCCTCGAAGCTCGGCATGCGACAGCACACGGAGGAGTGTCGCCACTTGGACAGGGTGCTTGAATGCGTTGGAAGGCCGGGCGACGACACCCTAACCCGCGGAAACGCTGTGCACCACACACGTTCCCTCGAGATCATGCTGCGAAAATGCGCGCCTTTTTCCCGTGTGTCGCTGTCAGATCCCGCGACTGGGGGGGGGACTGGCGCGTCAAGTGACTTGTCACATTGCAACACATCGTGCTCCCATCTGGGCACGTTGGTTCTGAAAGGTGTCTGGTGGTGTGTGTCAAGGGCTTGGGAAGATTCGGAAGATTCGGGGGTGCGGCTGGAGCGCCTGGGTGCATGATCGAATGCTAACACTCAAGACGATCAGAGATGACCACGGTTCGTGCTTCGGCCGCGGCATCGAAAAATCGAAAAATGAAACACGATCATGAATGAAAACCTTTATTTCATCTCCATTGGCCAGCTCGAATGTGTGCTGTAGTTTGGCGGTGCGCTGGCAGTTGAGAGAGGACGGGTTTAAGTTATTGGATGGGTAAGCCGAGAGAGCCCGAGCGTGCCGCGGTCGTGCGTTTCCGCGACGCTCGGTCGCATGATGGCATTGTTTTTTCGGCGGCGGCGGCGGCAGTGCGCGTTGCCGGGGGCTGGCGCGCGGTGAATCATCGCCCAGGGGCTCACCAGGAACGGTGTGCTCACGTACAGTTTGTGCCGTCCGCGGGTCTGCCGCACAATCGTCGGTGTGGGAGGCGGGCTTCTATAGAGTGCTAGGGGAGGGGAGGGGGAGGGGAGGGGGGGTGGCGAATCGTCGGGCAGAACGCGGTGCATGAGGAAATGGGCTCGCTGTCAGCCCGAGAGCGCAGTGCGGACGGCCGAAAGCAGAAATAAGGCGGGCTTGCGGGTGGGAATCATCATGAGGAAAGGGCGGACCGAGCGGGCAGTTGGGTCAGCGGGCGACGCGCGCTTTGAGTCAGCCAGTGTCGACGTCCTCGCCTCGTGTGTCAGGGCAATCCGTTTGTCCAAACCCCCTCCACGAAGTCGATAAAACTGGCAATAAATACACTAAAAAATGCGATTGTAGGCTGGATATGTTGCGATTTGAGAGATGTAAGAGGGACGGTGGACGATCCGAGGGGTCAGTGATCATCTCGTCGGTTCATCGGAAACTCGGAGGCGGGATCCTCTGTTGGCGGGCCTTGCGGTGCTACCCGAGGAACTTGCTTGTTGGCTTGACCTCCGCCCACCCACCGTCACCGTTCGCGCCCACCACTGTCGTCGCCATCGCCATCGCTGACAGCGCGCTGCTCTCTCCTACACCGCCTAGTTTTATTCGGCGACGCCGCCGTACCCCTCTTCCGCCTCACCAAGGACCCCCCCCCCCAAGCGAGCACCCCCCCAGCTGGGCACCCCACACCCAATTAGTCACCACCCCCTGTGTGGAACACAACTGCAATGTCGACCAGCTCGAGCTCGAGTTCTTCTTCCTCGTCGAGGCACAGTCGGATGTCTAAACCGCAGCTTCGCAAACACCTAGAGGTAATGAACTTGATTCGCTTGCCTCTATTGCTCCAACATGTCTGACTTGTTTGTTGCCATTAGATTCTCGACTCTATTCCGTTGTTCGAGATCCCGGCCATTCTCCCCTTGTCGCCGCCCACGTCGCGAGAGGGCTCACCTGCACCGTCGCTGAAACGGAAGCTGGAAGAAACTGCGGACGTCTCGTCCAACAAGCGCGCAAGGATGTCCCCAGACGCTCACTCGATCAGCTCGTCGCATACCGCCGTCAACGAGCTCCCATCGCCACCCAAGACCTCCAGTTCACAAGGGTCACCGCCGCAACCTCAATTACCCGATTCGGATAACGCGCCAACGCCGGTCACACCTCTCCTCAAGGTCGACCTCGAATACTGGCACCGCCGCCAGAGCGATTACATACAGACCGGGACTGCGCTCCGCCGGTCTGCCGACGCTCGGTATCATCGCATGCACAACTCGAATTACAGTGTCAACGAGCGCATAGCTGTGTTCCTAGAATTTGCCGATGCCCTTACGTGCTACTCGTACGGCTTCTGGCTTCAAGACCTCATCCACGTCCAACGCGATCGCACGTCACCAGCCACCTACGCTGGTAATCATTGGGAAACGATGTTGCCCCAGGTTGGCCTCCTAGATGACCGGTCTCGGAAGGCGTGCCCGCCCCCCAACGACCCGATGTTCCAACGGTTCACCGTCGTCAAGCGGATGGCCGACCGTCTCGGCGCGTTTCTCATGGCGCTGCAAAGCCGCAAGCTCAACGCCGACGCCCAGCACTCTCTCAAGGGTCTTCGCCAGCGTGACGGCACCTCGCCCCCTTCTGCCGGTTCGCCATCCAGCACTTCGCCACCAGGCCAGTCGCCCGGCTCCGCCGCATCGGGGCTCAACCCAAAGACGCTCGACATCATCTCGCGCGCTTTGTCGTACAGCCAAAAGTCGACGGACCGCATCGCACAGGGCAACGAGGACCCACAGCTGCGGCCCCAGGCACTCGCCCAGACGTTCCCACGGACCTGCAAGCGCGTGAGCGCGGCAGACGGGCACGCGTTCCGCGAACTGGTGCCTCGCAAAGGCGCGCAGGAAGACTTTGCGTTGGAGCTGGATGCGGCGGGCGGTCCGAGCCCTGACCAGCCGGCGTTTACCCAGCTCGAGTGGCCGATGGCGCCGTTGAGCCAGCACGGCGCGGGCATCGGCCCGCTATGTCTTGTGCTGCGCTCGATGATCTGGGAGCTGGGCGCGGACGTAGGGTACACCTACAAGCGCGGCATCATCCGCATCGAGAAGTGAAGTAGTGCTCTCCTGCCCACTGTTTTTTTCTTTCTGCCCATTTCTCTTCATTTATCGCCATCCGTCGCGTTCCCGACAAAGCCAATTTCATCATTCTTCCGTCCCTCGCTGTCCCTGCATTACCACCTAACTCATTAGCTTGCCTTTTTCCTGGGATCATCTCGTCCTATTCTCACGCTCATCTCACACAAAACCCCCTCGCACAAGAAACAACAACAACACTCCTGCAATTGCTTATTTACATCCCTTTCCCGCGCCCGCGCGCGCTCACGCTGCTCTTATCTTTTCTCGCCTGGGCTGCGCTGCACAGTGCGCACCGCCCTGCGCTTTCCGCGTCCCATGTTTTTGTCCTTCCATCGAAACCCAGCCCCTGGCTGCATTGTCTCGCACACGCACATACACACATACAAAGAACACACACACCCATTACATCTGTATCTGCACCCCCCCTCGTTCCCCCGGCTTACCTGTTGTCTCTTCTAACTATCTGTCCTGCCCTGCCCTGCCTTGCTTAGCGTCCATTTGCGTTGTTCCTGCCTCCACCTCACACATACAGTATCCCCTTAGCATTCCCGGTGCTTTCTCACTCTCTGTCACCTTTGTCTGTCCGTCTGTCTCTATCTCGCTTTCTTTCTCCCGCCGCCGTCGCTCGGGCCTCGGGCTTTGTGCCCGGCCCCAGCCCCGTCTCGTCCTGGTCTCGCATGGTCCCGGCTCTGTCGCCTCTCTCTCTCTCTTGCTTGCGTCTGCTGTCCAGCCCCCACCCCCAACTGCATTAACTCAACTCGCGTGTACATATCTCCCCCCCCCCCCAACACACATACACTGGACTTTTGGTCCCCTGCCTCCCCCTGTTGCGACTTTTGGAACGAATTGCACACAATTATTTTGCTGGAACATAACTTTGGCCGGTGGTGGGTGGTGGTGGTGGTGAATGGATATGGATGGTGGAATGTCTAGCGCCTTGGTGGGTGCTGCGAAGAGATCATCTTCCACAACATCGCCCCGGCGAAGTGTATTGATATCTAAGCAAATAACAGTGTCAGCCTGCTTTCAGTCCGCTTATCGTAACAAACGAAAAGCCAAGTCGGCAAGCGCCTTCGAGCACAAGTCCTCCCGCATGCACAACAGAAGGGCACCCGCGCATCCCTCAAGTGCTGGTGGGAGCACAATTCAATCTTCTTTACATCTTTGAACCATTCCCTTGGGCTCTAACTTAGTGTACATTCCTTACTTATTCCAACTTCCCATTGTATGCATTACCTCTCGCACAGCGAAGGAAACATTTGCATATAAAGACAATGATGATCACGGAATCGGTCGGGGGATTGGGTCTGCGCGGACTTGCCAGCTGCAATATCAAGTTCAACAAAACATTTCGTTACATCATGATCGAAACCACAATCGTTTTGCCACGCCATAATGCTCTTCCTCAATTACAAACCAGTGCTTTGTGCTTGACGGCTCCAATTCTTGACAAGATGGTCATCGTGCTCTGCGAGGATACGACCGCCAGCACATACGTCCTCGTGAAGGTTGTAGCTCGAGTCTAGGCAGATATTGCTAGGGTAGACCGTACAAGGATCGTCCATAGGACCAGCCCAGTCAAAGTCGATGATCATCGGTGCATTGTTGCCGTCGAGAAGTATGTTCGGCTCGCGCAAATCTCCGTGCACGAACCCTGCCTCGTGCATGGCCTTGACTGCATCCTCGAGCCGACGTATGCTTTGATCACAGTTGAGTTGTTGTTTCGTGTCATCGACCTTTGTTGCATCAACATACTCCCACATGACGACCATTTGCCCGACAGTTTCATCCCAGTCACAGTGCAGGAGCTGAGGCGCGGCACCATGGTTGGAAACTACAATATGCGCCTCGCGACAATACCGATGTGTAAACTTGACGATGACGCTGATGGCTGAGCCGTCGCGTGTTGCCCTGGCGCGGAAGAGACAACGGGACGGTGTCGGCCAGAGTCGCTCTTGGTATTCAATTTCGTAGTTGCCGATCTTGGTCAAGTGCGGCCACGGCACGGCAAACGGTGCACGATCCGGTGTCGACTCGAGCGTTTTCTTGTAATAGTCACGGAGGTCATGCGAACACATGCGCAGCGCAACCATCACACGCGCAATATGCCGGATCTGGTCGTCTGCCGGGGCAACAGATTTAGGCGGCGAGGCAGCCGTTGGTCGATAACGAAGCGGGATCCAGGGGGTCAACAGTTCGATGACCGGCCGGTCCAAGAGCAAGGCGCCGCCAATGGCGAGATTGGGACCTGCGATTGCGACGAGAAATGCCGGCATACACGACCGCCGACGGATAGGGTCAACCTGTATTTCGCGTCAGAGAGAAACACAAGTACAGCGAGATCATGCACCTCGGCATTGCCGACTTCTGAGCAAAGTCTTCGGCTGCTTGATCCAATAAGTCGCAGCTCCCAGCGCCAATCTCCGTCTCCACCTCAATGAACGGGTTTATCATATTGCAACCCGCAAATGTGTCGATGGAGGGTCCCCCGTCTGGTATCATGACCGTTGGTTGGAACCCGATGACTCTGATGGACGAACAACGTCCTCTATGAACGTTTCAAGGGAGCGTCTAATGGCATCTTGTCGTTCTTTCTCGTTGCCATAGAGCTCAGTGGATGCGTCTATGAGCTCAGTCGCCACGCCGAGGTGTTTGGATGTGAGGACTACGTTCTCGTGCTCCTCAACGAGACGCAAGAACCGGACGAAGACGGGGTGGTAGACCCCGAGCGGTGGACCTGTGAGTGTCGCAGGACGACTGTTGTAGAATGCGGCTTGGTTGTCGACACGCTGCCTGCGCTGCAAGTGAGAATCCTTGGCTGCAGTCGACGGCGGCGGGTAGCTCTTGGACCGAATACGATCCAAGAAGGGTTTCTGGGCTTGTTCGGAGGTAAATATTTTGCTCAACTAGAGTCGCGTCAAACATACTTGTGTACGAGGGAGCGGGTATGTCTTGTGCAGAGGCGTGTGCTTGCTCTGGACAGCTCGTCAGGATCGGCATTGGTTGTACACATATGCTCACCAGTCTTGGTTGTCACGAAAATCCAGATCTTTTGGTCTCGGTCTTCCTCGAAGTGGTGATTATTGAAAGACAGCCCATTTGTTTCCAAAAACGTGCACCAGTCTTGGTTGAGGTCTTTGAAGTACCTAAGTGGTTTTGAATCGAATTGGTGGGCCTCTTCGACCTGCACTGAATCAGTCCGAGAGCAAGCATGACCGAGCTCACAGCACGTACGATCTCCACAGATTGAACAGATACGGCATGCTTCTTCGATAGGTGCTCCTCGACAGACGAGACTGCCAAGCGTGCCAGATCCCCACAATCGAATGTACCTCTGCCAACGGGCTGGTAGTCGGGATCCAACAGGAGGTAATTAAAGACAGGAATTCGTGCTTTTTTAGTGTAGATGTGTCACGCAATTCCGCGCGACCTTTGCGCTTGCCAGCGGATGACGACATGGTGCGAGCCGATATGGAGACACAACGGCTCCGCTTTGAACCCGAGGCGGCAGTTTTGGAGCAGTTCCGGCGCTTGCTCTCGACCAAGTCTGGACGCCACGACAACGACTTTGTCGACTTTAAGGAAATCGCCATTTTGCCCACTGCAGACGAGATCGCATGCGCAAAACCAGCCCATCTGCTTACAGCGCTTGCACTGGGCGATGTTCCCAAGGACCAGCGCCCGGAGATGGTGTTGGACAATCAATTTCGCCTCCTCCGGGAGGACATGATCCATGAGCTACGCGAAGCTCTGCAAAACCACGCGAAGTCCAAGGAAAAAGGAGGCAAGGGCAAGAGCCCTCTCGGTTTCGAGATTGCCGGTCTCAAGCTTCATGGTGTATCTGGCAGTTCTGGCAGTGCCAGTAACGGATATCAGGACCGTCTCACCCGGTGGGCGCTTCAACTCGAGTGTACCAAGGACTTAGGTTTCTTCAAGGATGTCAAGCCGGAAGACCGCTTACAGTTCCTCAAAGACAATAAGGGCATCATCAAGCATCGGTCACTCGCCTGCCTGGCCGTCGACGACAAGGCTATTGCATTCGGTGAGATCAACCGCAACGAGGACCTCCTGGCCTGTAAGCTGCCCATAGTGGTGCTGCAGGTCAGCGGAGAGACGAATACCGTCGATGTACTCTCCAAGCTCAAGAAGGGACGACCAGTTAAACTCATACAAGTCGATACGGCGGTGTTCGCATATGAACCCGTCCTCACTGTTTTACAGCGAATGTCTCGCCCAGAGCTGTCTCCTGAGCTCTTCCTTTGGGATAATGATCCATTGCAAGCGCCGCAGAGCATGCCAGACCCGTTTGTTAGTAGTTTGCGCGCAGACGCTTCCATGGATGTTGGTTCGGTGCTAGGTCTTGACAAAACAATCGTGCTCGACGGTGCTCAGAGCAACTCGCTACTTGCCGCTCTCTCACAGCGTGTCTCGCTTATTCAGGGACCTCCAGGTGCGCCGATAATGTTGCAAACTACTCACATCCTGACGCCGTAGTCTAGGCACTGGCAAATCCTTCGTCGGTGCTCTTTCAGCGAAAGTGCTCCTCGAGCAGACCTCTCTCAAGATCCTGGTTTGCTGCTATACAAACCACGCACTTGATCAGTTCATGGAGGATCTCCTTGACAACAAGATCCCGCCCCAGTTGATGGTTCGACTTGGCAGCAAGTCGACTGTTCGCACTGCACCGCTACTCCTGTCAAAGCAGCCGCCCGTTTCCAATCTCGACAGTCAACATTGGATTGGAATTGACGCTGCGCGCAGCGATGCCATGACTCGCTGGGATGTGTTCGACAAAGCTTTCACCGTGTTTAACAATAAGCGCATCCCGTACGCAGAGATTCTTGCGCACCTCGAGTTTGATGAGCAGGACTACTTCGCCGCATTCACGGTCCCGCCGGATGCGCTGAATACCGTTGGTCGCAAGGGCAAGACCATCGACGAGTTCTATCTCATCCAGCAGTGGCAGCGAGGCTGGGACGCCGGTGTACTCAAGAAAAATCGCTCTCTTCAGGCGCCAAACGTTGTCCCAATCTGGCAGATGCGGAACCCGGCACGCCAAGCGAAGTACCAAGAGTGGAAGGAAGCGCTTGAGATGGAACGCATTCGTGGAGTCTACGATCTAGGCATGCGATATAATCAGTCTGTCGACGAGTTGCAGGCTCGGTTTGGCGCGAAGAACGGTGCCATCTTGAAGAGCAAGCGCATCATCGGTTGTACCACCACCGCGGCAGCCATGTACACGAACTCGCTGCGCGAGGCTTGCGCGGACGTATTGCTAATTGAAGAGGCTGGCGAGATACTTGAGCCCCATGTCCTCACCGCTCTTGGACAAAATATCAAACAGATGATCCTGATCGGCGACCATCAGTAGGCGTTTAATCTCGAACCATGATGCGATTCTGCTGATGCAATATGCTTTACAGACAGCTCCGCCCGAAGGTCAACAATTACGCATTAACCGTCGAGAAGGGTAACGGCTTTGAGCTGAACGTTTCGCTTTTCGAACGCCTTGTCAAAGCTGGCTACCCGCACTCGACGCTGAAAAAGCAACATCGCATGCGCCCCGAGATTTCCGACCTCGTTCGCCACCTTTCATACCAGAATCTCGTTGATGCTGACGGAACACGCGGCCGACCAAACTTGCGCGGCATCACCGACAACGTTGTCTTCATCACGCACCTTCACCCCGAGGACGAGCTGGAAGGAGTCGCAGAAGCCCGCGACTGCGGTGCCAAGTCATCAAAGCAGAACACTTTCGAGGTTCAGATGGTACTCAAGATCATTAAATACCTTGCCCAACAGGGTTACAGTACAGACGAGGTCGCAGTTCTTACGCCATATCTCGGTCAGCTGAGCAAGCTTCGCGACGCGTTGTCGAAGGATAGCGACCCCTACCTCAGCGAAATGGATCGGGTAGACCTTGTACGAGCCGGACTTCTCAGTCCTGCCGCTGCAAAGAGCAACAACAAGCCTCTTCGTCTCTCAACTATCGGTGTGGCCATCCACTAATATCTTATGCACTACTAAAGTTACATTATAATCAGACAACGCTCAAGGCGAGGAGTGGAATATTGTCATCATCAGCCTCACGCGCAGTAATTCAAGGAACGATATTGGCTTCATGTTCTCCCCGGAAAGGCTGAACGTGCTACTCAGTCGCGCGCGCAATGCATGTATCATCATTGGCAACACGGATACATTCCGAAACTCTCGGAAGGGTGGCGATTTATGGACCAAGCTTTTCGACTTCATGAGTAACAAAGGCAACATCTACAACGGCCTTCCTGTGCGGTGCGAGCGTCATCCGGTCCGGACTGGGCTACTCTGCAAACCTGAAGACTTTGACGAAAAGTCGCCGGATGGTGGATGCCTACAGCCTTGGTGGGTGCTTCGAACCGTTGAACTTCAAATTACAGTCTGGTTTATCTTGTCTATCTAGTGGCGTACTCCTCTCATGCGGACAACATCAATGTCCATCCAAGTGCCACTGGATTAGCGACCACTCGAAGATGGCCTGCGAAATTAAGCTGACCTATATTTGTCAATTTGGTCACAAGAAGCTGTACATGTGCTCCAACGGCCCGCCGCAGACCTGTTCAGAGTGCGAAAAGGAGGCCAAAGAGGAGAAGGAGCGCATCAAGCGTCGGCAAGAGGAGCAGGAGCGCCGCGATTCCGAACAGAAAGTCCATGAGAAGGAGCTTCAAACTGTCCAGGCTCAAATTGAAGCCGAGCGTCTAGCGCAACGTGACGCGCGTGCTCGCGAAGAAATGGAGAACGTCGCACGTCTCAAGCGCGAAGAGCTAGAGCAAGAACGCGAGCGCTCTTCTCGAGCGGCCGCTGCGAAAGCCGCAGCACTCAAGACGCATGTCAAGCCCTCACCTCCCAGCGTACCCCTTCCGCCTGTCCGTGCGTCTCCGGTTTCTACCGCGACCACCACAACATCTTCCACTGCCTCAGGTGCAGCGTCTTCCATCATAGCCACACTAGCTGGCATTCGTCCGCCAGGTGTCTCTGGTCAAGCGACTACATCTCCAGTGACGCCAGTAGCGGATACAACATCTCCCACATTGCCCCAGTCCGCTTCTCAGCTACAAACAGTGATATTGGGGCCCTCCACTCAGGCAAACGCAGTCGGCCCTTCGCAACCGTCAGGCAAGCCGAACATGCTCTTGCAACCGCTTCCGCCGTCCCTGGCTGCGGTACGCTGGCAACGCCAGAAAGACTACGAAGCTGCGAAAAACAAGCACATCGATGCCCTGATGGCGATGACCGGCCTCGAGTCCGTGAAGGAACAAGTTCTCACAATTCGCGACAGGATTGAGCTTGCAACCCGGCAAAACACGTCGTTGAAGGATGAGCGGTTCAACATCAGTTTGCTCGGCAATCCAGGCACTGGTGAGTGTGTTCTTTGCTGATTCAATTCTACCTCTGAGCATGGCACCCTCCCCCACCTTACAGGCAAGACAACAGTTGCTCGGCTCTATGCAAAATTTCTCGCGTCCATCGATCTTTTGCCTGGCGATGCATTCGTCGAGACGACCGGTTCTCTTTTGTCCAGCGATGGCATCCCCGGCACGAAGAAGCACATTGACCACATTCTCGCCCAAGGTGGAGGTGCAATGTTCATCGACGAATGTTACCAACTCGTCAGCCCCAAGTACAGCGGTGGTCGTCAAGTATTGGACTTTCTGTTGGCAGAGATGGAGAACAACGTTGGGAAAATGATCTTCATCGTTGCAGGTTATACGAAGGAGATGGAAGACTTCTTCGAACATAACCCCGGTGAGAACGACACGCTTGCTCCAACAACTCTTGCTAAGCCATCGCTCAGGTATTCCAAGTCGCGTGCCGCACACGCTGCGATTCGAGGACTACACGGATCAAGAGCTGCTTCACATGTTCCAGACATATGTGAACACAAAGTACTCGCAGCAGATGAAGTTTGAGGATGGTTTTGGCGGTTTGTATGCGCGTATTACGATCAGGCGGCTTGGCCGTGGACGCGGCCGGCATGGCTTCGGAAACGCTCGCGCCATGCAGAATCTGTTCCAGCGCATTGCAGACCGCCAGTCAGTCCGAATTCAACGCTCACGTACCGCTGGCATGTCCGTCGACGATATGCTCTTCACAAAGGAAGACCTAATTGGCCCAGACCCTTCTACCGCTGTCACGACGAGCGAAGCGTGGTCAAAACTCAAGAAGATGATCGGCCTCAACTCTGTGAAGCAGTCGGTGGAGGACCTCATTGATCTCATTTCCACCAACTATAAACGAGAGCTGCAGGAGAAGGAACCTCTTCAAGTGACTCTGAACCGTGTTTTCTACGGAAATCCAGGTACACATTTACCGACCGACAGTCTCAATCTCCAGTTGATACTCTTCAGGTACTGGCAAGACAACAGTAGCGAAGATATATGGCCAGATCTTGGCTGACATCGGCATGCTCAGCAAGGGAGAAGGTGCCTAGGCTTCACTACATGCTTCTTCTATTCTCATACCTGCGTAGTTGTCATGAAGAACCCGTCCGATTTCAAGGGCCAGTACATCGGAGCAAGCGAGGCACAAACCAAGGACATCTTGAAGAGTACTGTCGGCAAGGTGCTAGTCATTGACGAGGTAATCGTCTTCCTCCCTACCACTCCTTCATTCTGATGGTCTTGAAGGCATACATGCTTTACAAAGGCGGCGGCTCCGACGATCTGCGACAGACCGACCAGTTCTCCGCTGCCGTCATTGACACGATCGTCGCCGAAGTTCACAATGTCCCAGGGGACGATCGCTGCGTACTTCTGCTTGGCTACGAAGCGCAAATGCAAGACATGTTCCAAGTGAGCCAGATTTACCTTTTCAGTCCCATGTCCTGACGATGGCAGAATTCTAACCCCGGATTGTCTCGCCGATTTGACGTCGAAAACCCATTTCGTTTCGAGGACTTCAGTGACGCGGAACTTCTGCAAATTCTCGACCTCAAAATGGGGCAGCAGGACATGTCGGCGACTGACGAGGCGAAGAAGGTTGTAATCGATGTCCTTGGCCGCTCCCGCTTGCGGTCTAACTTCGGCAATGGCGGTGAGGTGGAGAACCTTCTCACTCGCGCCAAAATCAGCTACCAGAAGCGCCAATCGCAGCTGCCTACATCTCAGCGCAGTCACGACGCGATTTTGGAGCCAGTCGACATCGACGCAAACTTTAACCGCGTGGAGAACTCCGCCGCCGCTCTGGCCAAGCTCTTTGAAGACGTCGTGGACGCGGACAAGATCGTCAAAAAGCTCGAAGGGTATCAAAACGTTGCTCGTCGTTTCCGGTCTATGGGCAAGGAGCCACGTGATGCGAAGGAACTTATCCCAACCTGCTTCGTGTTCAAGGGCCCTCCTGGTTCGTCAGTCTGCAACATTATGAATCGCGGGCTGATGATTACTTAGGCACCGGAAAGACGACTACGGCGCGCAAGATGGGTCAGGTTTTCTGCGGTATGCTCTCCTTTGTTCGATGTCTCCTTTGCGTCTAAATTGAAGCCGACAGACATGGGCATGCTGAGCTCAGGCGATGTCGTCGAGAGTTCTGCGTCTGATCTCGTCGGCCAGTATGTCGGCCACACTGGTCCCAAGACGAAGAAACTGTTCGAAAAGGCTCTTGGCAAGGTACTTTTCATTGATGAGGCCTACCGTCTTGGAGAAGGGCGTTTCGCGCAGGAGGCGATCGATGAAATGGTGGCCCTCTTGACGCACGAGACCTTCGCTGGAAAGATTGTCGTCATCCTCGCAGGCTATACCAAAGACATCGACCGCCTTATGACAGTCAACTCCGGATTATCCAGCCGCTTCCCAGAGGAGATCACCTTCGACAACATCGCCCCGGAGAAGTGTATTGACATCCTGACAAGGCAGCTCCTGAAGCAGGGCATACTTTCGCCAACCATCGTTCCAGGGGAGCAGGAGCGCATTGAAGTTGTCGCCACCTTGAAGTTGCTTGGACGACTTCCGTCATGGGGCAATGCACGCGACGTTATCACTCTTTCCAAGGAGATCGCTCGCGAGACGGTAAATACTACGGACCCAAACATCTCGACTCTACAGCTTCCGCCCGGCCTCGCTCTCCACTGCGCAAAGAAGATGCTCAAAGACAAGCGCGATCGCTTGCCGACAGAGTCCAGTCGTGCGAAGTATGGGTGGCTGAATGACGAAGACATGCCCGCCCAAGAGGCATCCAGCGGCCCGCCTCCTCCTCCAAGCACCAAGTCCAACACCAATGCTCAAGGATCTGGAAGCGGCCGTTCGGCTTCACCACCGCCGCCACCGCCGCCGCCGCCCAAGACGCTCGGGCAGAACACCTCAACGGCTCCGCCTCAGCACTCCAACGATACCACAACCCGTGATGCAGGAGTATCAGACGCAGTGTGGCGGCAGCTCCATCTGGACAAGCAAGTCGAGTTGGCCATGAAGAAACGTCGTCAAGATGAAGCTTCGGCGTTGGCAAAAAGTCTCGAAGAGGCTCGTGCGCGGGCAGAGGAGGAACGTCGCCGTGTCGAAGAGCTAGAGCGAAAGGCCGCAGCGGATGCAGAGGCCCGTCGAATGCTCGAAGAGCAGCGCCAGAGGGAACTCGCTGCGCAGCGGGAACAAGAACGCCTGCGCAAGCTGCGAGAGGAGGCGATTCGCCGGGAGCAGGAACGAAGGCGGCGTGAGGAGGCTACTCAGCAGAGGTTCCGCGATCTTGGGTGTGTAATTCTTGGGGTGTGTAATGCGGGCTACGGCTGGATTCGTCAAAGGGGTGGTTATCGGTGTGCTGGAGGTATCTGCTTTGTCACCGATGCGCAACTTGGGATATGATTATTTCCGAGAACTCTTATCGGGTAGGCTTCGGTAGTGCTTCCTGGGCCTGCCATAGGCAGCGGGATTGTTACTGCTGTTGCAGCGATAGTAACGGATTTTACATAAGGTTTGTTCTCACGAAAATCTGCAACTTGTCATGTTGCGGTTTGTTCTCACGAGGATCTGCCAGTTGCCAAATGACGTTCCGTTGAAATCATCAAGCACTGCGTGTAGCCACGAATATAACACGAGCGACGACTGAATATTACCAGCTGGGATTCGCAAAAGTCGAAGTGAGTACCGTTTGAATTGTGATATTCAACTCATCTTCAAAATATTATTTGAATATGGATCAGTGTTGTTGGTGTATCACAAGATTTGGTATTAGAATATCATAAAATTTTATATTCAGATGATGTTTATTCGACTTTTGAACTGTTAATATCGACTTTTCGCTCGTGTTATGTTCACGACTGTACGCAATGAAGTTTATTCCCAGAGAATTGAGAGGTTATGTGGCAGACTATGTGATGTTTACTACGGAGGTCTGTCCCATTCACACCGGGCAACCCTCGCTGGTCGGCAGGCACCGGTAAGACTGAATCGTCTTTCCAGTCGCCGCAATTGAACACTTCTCCGGCACAGGAAAACTATGTTGAAATGCACAAGCCACACGAGCTCACAAAGGATGCGGCCCGAAATACTTCCCACGGGTCACAGCTGCGATTTTGGAGTGTGTTGACAGATGGTGAAGTCATCAGAAAATAAATATAAACTTATATTATATACATTGAGTCAATGAAATCACGAGACCAAGAAACCTGGCCATCATTTCTTAGAGCAACCGCCTTCAGTAACCACTGTCATGGCACAAGGTGGTATAATAGCTCAAACGGTGACATTAAATACAATAATAATCATAATATAATCAATAACCACATAGCGTGCTAGGAGTCTGAACAGCGTGGACCGCAAGCGCTGTAACCTCATCAGTCACACACTCTATCAAACCATCAAACATCTCACGAATATATGATCACAAGGCATTCATTTTTCCGAAGCGTCGTAAAACATGGGGATTGCAAAAGCATACATGAGGAGGACGCGGCATCGCAAGGCCGCGCAAGGTGAGGATCCAACTGGTATTCGTACATCAATCGCCCAGGCCCTGGCCGCCCCCACATTCTACTGCGACCAAATGCGAGCATCCCAATTCTGCTGGGTTGGACTCGTCTGCGGACTTTGCCCACTACTACTTTGACTGCGGCTGCGGCTGCTGCTGCTGCTGTCGACCGAAAGCTGCTGCTGGGCGCCGAAGTGGGTGAATGGAACAAAGCCGAGCGCGGTGACATCGTCACTCGACACGTGGCCCGCCATAAAGACACCCAGGTCCGGGTTCGGCATGCTACTACTACTACTACCACCGCTGCTGCCAAACATCTGCTGTTGGAGCATGGTAAAGTCGGTCGGGATGTCGAACCCGAACGGGTTGGGGGCTGCCGATTCGAGCGGCGGCCAGACTTCCGAATCTGACCCACCATACGACTGCACGTCCGCGACTTGTGTTCCGCCGTACAGACCGAACAAGCCGGCGGCGTCGGTCGTCTGCGCATCAAGGTCCATGCGTGTGACCTGAGATCCGTCATCGCCAGACGCGGAGCGAATGACGACCGCTGGTAGGCGCTGTGCGCCGTGAATGGACGGAGGACCACTCTCTGTGGTCGGGCTCGGCGAGCTGTACGCACTACTAATGGACATGCTAGATGCCGACATGCTGGACACCGACGCACTGCCGACGCTGACAGTGCTACTTGCGCGCTCACGGCCGATAGGCGAGAGGCCCGTCGGACGCGTAGGCGGCCCGTGCCCGTGCGAACGCTCAAGTTCCAGCGCCACCAAACGCGCGACATGCTCCCGAACCGCGTCCGAGCGACGTTCAAGCGCGTCCGCGTACCCGGCCGCACACGGGTACCTCTGGGCAAGTTCTCGCAAAGCGTCGATAGCCTGTTTGGCCGACGCTAGCGCCTCGCCGCGTTTCTTCTTTTGCGCTGACATCGGGCTGGGACTGTCGACTCGCAGCAGCGCCGCGGCGCCGGCGACGAATGCGATTTGCACAACGCTGAGTGGGGTGCTGCAACTGAGGCCGTACAACCGTTGGTACGTGCCCAATGCGCGCAGCAGCTTGTTGCATGCATCGTCCAAGCACTTTACGAAAACTTGTGTGAGCGCTCATAGAGAACTCTAGGGTAGAGAACTTTGGCAGAGCTCTCTCACCTTTCTCGACATTTCAGTACTATGCCCGCCAACATAAAACGGGCGGTGAAGCAAAATCGTGACCCACTGCGCGGTCATGTGGAGGACGAGAACATGACCAAACGCGTGGCTCGTGCTCTCGCGGTGAACACGGAGGGCATCCGGGAGATCGGCCTGCCAGAGCGCAAGTTCCGTTTGAACTGCACTCACGATCGATGCGGAAGGCTTGCTCGAGCGACTGGATGACACCAAAAAACTAGTGAGGATCTTGTGTGTGAGTTTCACACTGCGCCGCCACGAACCTTCCGAGCAGCGCCATCACGCGCGCGGCAATGCACATGAGGCGCACGGTGCGCGAGAACGTCTCTCCGACAAGAAAGTCGCCTTGCTGGGCAAATGAGACGGTCGGGTCACCCGGCGGCACCATAGACAGCTCCTGTCCAGCGTGCAGCGCCATATCGACGTCCTAGAAACAGTACAGTTGAGCATATGCAGACCAACGGGAGGGGTTGGGCCGTCGACAGCGAGAGGCGGGCGAGGGGTAGTAGGCACAGTCGGGAGGAATGTCAGGGAGGGCGTGAACGGGCGCACGGTGAACGCGAACCTGCACAAAAAGCGCACGCCAGCACCACTCGCGCGCCCAGACTTCCTCGGCGACATCTGCAGCATCCGCGTGCATGTCGTCCAGGAGGGATCGTGCGTCGAGGTTGAGCCCGGCGCACAGGGCAAGCCGAACTGCCATCCCAAATAATGAATACGCGTGACGAGCACCACTAGACACGAGAATTGTCAGCGTCCCTCCAACCTTTTGCTACGAAAAGAAAAATCCCGCATACTGTTGTGTGCCAAGATGGTATTGAGCCAGCACGCTGAGTGCAAGGATGGTCGGGAGAGCGCGACTGCGAGGAGTTTTGCACTCTGCCTCAGCATATTCACGTGCAGTCTTGGCCAACAGATCGCGCGTCGATTGCTGAGCAAGGATCTGAAAAATGCCTGAAAGTTAACGCGAAGCTTATATATATGTATGCCTGTCTCAGCAACGCACCGAGTCGGAGGGGGCACAGGCACCAGCCTCCGCCAGGATAGCGCAATGAAGCGAGGCGCTGTAATGAGTCACATTCTTGCGACGCTGATCCTCCTCGCCGGCAACGCGAGGGGTCGACACGAGCGTGGCCCTCATGTCGCGCAGGAAGAGACGAGGAACAATGCGCATCTGCCAACTGGCGACGTGGGTGAAGTACTCCTCGAGCATCTCGTCGTGCTCCTTTCGCGTCAAGACTGCGCTATTCGGAGCGGCCTGGCGCTGTCCACCGAAGAGTATCACCGAGGTGGTGGCGGGGAAAAGCGCGGCTGGAAGGAAGCGAGCCCAGTCGCACGGGCAGTCTTTGTCGTGCCCCGCAGCAGGGATGATGGGCTCTGAATTCGCCGGCTCGTGAATTGAGAAGACTGAAGTTGAGGTGCCCATTGGGTCTTGACGATTGAATCCTGGCCCAGTTTCCAATGTTGGGCCGAGACCTACGGTACTCGTATTGATGATCTCGTTTCTGGACGTGCGCATGCGCTTGATAGACGAGCCAGTACTGAATGCAAGCGGCGACGTGCCATACACGGCACCGATTTCATCGTCATCCTCAAACTGGGGTTACGGTCAACACCCAGTTGAAGGATGAGAATAGTAAGCTTACCACGGCTAGTCTCTTACCAGTCGACAGAAAGGGACCCAGAGGACCTGGTAGCAGAATAGATTCGACGACCTTGTCTTGGTGGCTATCAGTGATTATGGTGGATGATTCATCGTCGCTTCCGACTAGGACTTGTTCGCCGGAAGCCTGGAGAAGACATGAGCTAAAGACAGGTGAACCATCAACAGACCCCAACCCTTACCGGCGCAAAGCCCGATGAGGGTGTCTTGAGCGCACTCGAAGGATCAGAAGGGCTGGAAATAACGACATCAGCTTCCGCGCGCTTCTGAATCAGTGCAGGAAGGCGGCTTACAGGTCCCCAAATGTGCCTCCAAATGCGTTAGCCGCTTCCGGTGAGACGAAGAAGTCTGACGACACAATACCCAGCGTTTGGTCTTGAGCGTGAGCACCTTCTAGAGCGCTACCTGCGCGACGTTCGGCGTTGGGGTCGCCGCCGTGGACCATCTGGCCAGGGGTTCCGCCCAAAAGTCGGACTTCATCGCGGAGGCGGGAGATAATAGCTTCGTGACGATCGCGCTCTTCTTTTAGAGCGCGAATTTCCATTGTCATTGACACGATCTGGGCCTTGGTTGCTGGTCTGCGGCCGTCTTCTTCTGCGGTCCACGTGCACTGAGAGGCGGGATAGTGATGAGTATGAGGTAATATGTAGGGCCGCCGCGGATCGCAGAAGACGTACATCATGCTGGAGAAGGGTGCAGGTATCGCAGACAGGATGAACACCGTCACATTTGGATTTTCTACGGCGACAGCCGTTACAGGCTCGAGAGACGTGCTTTGCATGGCGGCGAGAGTTTTGAACTGCTGAACCAGGTGGTGCGAGGTGTTGCGGGTCCAAAGAGGGGAGGGTGGGTTGGTGCATTCACTGGCAACGCCGGGTCGATTGAGGAACGTGGTCGGGAGCACTAAAGTCGCAAAGTATACGACGCACGCGCGCGCGACCGGCGGGGGGTTGGGAGAGAGGAAAAGGCCATGGCAAGACTTGCGAAGCCGGAGCTTTCATACCTTCGCTGGTTGCGGGACGCACGGTCCGACAAGGAGAGACCCGCTAGTCTTCCGCCCAACGGACGCAAAAGTCCCCGGAATCCTATAGGATCTGGCTCCGCTCGCGACTGAACAACGCGACGTCGCCGTCGCTCAATACACTCAATAATGATAACACAAGGGTGTCTCAGGGAGGCTATGACGCTAGAGGTCTTCGTGCGTCCGCACTTAGATTGTTCTGATTGTCCCCCGCACTTTCACACGCACCTTCTTGAGAGAGAGTCCGCGGTTGGAGACGGTTGGGTTGTGAGGGAAACGAACCGGTGTCGTGCCGCCTTGCATCTGGCGGGGCGTTACAAAAAGACAAGTGGTCATGAGAGTGACGGAGATTAGATCCAGCGTTTAATCAGAGCGCTGCCTGGATGTCTAAATGCCACCTTCCTGCCTTCTTGAGCATCTTGACCACCGATGCATGTGACGGAAGGGGAAAGGGTTCGGTCTCGCGGACAACGGGATTGATTCCCCCACCCCCGCAAGCAGCCGTAGCATGTAACATTTGGAAACAGCCCCTGGGTTGCGGTTCATTCTCAACATGCGGATATCGGAGGCCGATCGACCAAGTCCTAGTACACCACGCACTATCTAGATCAGCTAGAGAGGATAAGCCGAGGGCGATCTCGTCACGGTTGCGCAGTTCGGTGAGATGCCGAGCACAAGTAGTTTGGGGCAATGAGCTGTGAAGACCCTAGACCACCCTCAGTTGTAGCAAACAGTGTGTGAGGTGTGATTGTCGAACCCTTACGGATTGAGTTTAACCGGGCACGCCGACCATGCAACTGCAGGTGAAAAATACATCTGGATAGTGCCCGAACCTTGGCCTAATCTTGTTGTTCTTGAACCGAGAGCGGACTGAGAGAGTGTCTAAATTGACTCGTGAACGAGAATAAGTCGAGTGCTGCGCCAAAACAAGCGCGGAGCGACCAGATAGATGTCGTCTGTAAAAGTATGACCGAGTTCCGAGGAAAGAGTCTGCAGTTCGTTCAAAAGGGGGGGGGGAGTCAGCTGATTACACGCCATGTATGCCGCCGAGGTATTTGTACGGCGCGAGGAGCCTGTGACGGTGCTCCCTGAAGAATTCCGCACAATGACTCGTAACTGGTGACATCGTTTCTAGATCTTTACCTGCGCTTTGGTCCTGTGGAATCCCGCGAAATCTCAAACAACTGGCGGAGTTTGTGAGAGGCATCATCATGTGGGTCATTGCAACGTTCTTAACTTGACTTTTGTTATTTTATGTACGAATGGCGCGTTGGATACCATGAAAATTGAGGGAAACGACTCATGTGGTTTGGTGCGCTCGAGAATGACTTCATTGGTATAACCTTGAGATTCGCAGTGAAGTAGAGCTGGGCAAGAGGAATCACAGGCCTATTTCCCACCTGCCAATTCCCCATCCACGACCACCACCATGCACAGCGTCCCTCATATCCGGTCTCAACCCTCCTCGGAGACGTCTGTCGGTGGACCTGGGTTCTGTCAATGCCCTGGCTGCCGGTTGACATTCAACGTGCATACTAAGTCGCGCGGCATTTGATCACGATCCACGCCGTCCGGGAACTCACTGGACTTGGTGGCCGCCCGTACC
The DNA here is from genome assembly GCA_020744175.1 of Auriculariales sp. MPI-PUGE-AT-0066. Classification (NCBI taxonomy): domain Eukaryota; kingdom Fungi; phylum Basidiomycota; class Agaricomycetes; order Auriculariales; species Auriculariales sp. MPI-PUGE-AT-0066. The sequence goes on from JAGTJP010000081.1 coordinate 28,947, forward strand.
AGTGACCGTGGCGCAAGAGAGATATCAAGTTAGCTGTCGAGAATGTGAGAGCGGAAACTGCATGATCGAGAGAAAATGTACTTGCAAATGTGTGCTGATTAGCATGCGGGAGACATGAAGACCTTGAATCTTGATGATGACGTTTTGAGGTCTGATTACGACCACCGATACGTACAGTATGAGACAGCGCAAACTCTATAGCAGCAAATAGACGAATCCCCCGGAAAATTTATTTACGTGTCGTGCGAAGACAAGGAGTGTAGCCTGAGGACACGAAAGCGTAGCCGCGTCGGAAATCAACCGGTGCGCGTCAGTTCGTAGCTTGCCCCTCAACGCTCGCGCTACATCGCCCTCTCTCGATTTCCTTTGTGATCAGCAGGTACGCACTGCTCGCCAGATCTCTGTCTGCATCCGACGTCGCACGCTCATTGCGCCCGCAGTAGTAGGATCGCGCGATGGCTACGATTTACTGCGCTCTCCCAGCTCGTGCTAGACATACACATCATCACAACTAAGGTGCCCCTCTTCATGACTATATCGTGTTCGCACTCGAAGACCAGTACATTGCAATGGGAGAAAACGGATGAGATGATCGGGACATCGACCAAAAAGTCTGTCAATCGATCTCATATATACGTGCATATGAGCCCGCGTGAGCTCATCGGCCCTCTAGGACTTATCTCAGCGTCTTCAATGCTCTTAATGCAAACCTCGCTCTGCAGAGAGCTCATGATCGCCCGGTGTTTCAAAGTGATGTCGTCCCACTACCCACAGCGACTCGCTTGGCCCATTGTATTCCCCTCACTCGGCCGTTATCTGCTGCACTGTGAGCTGCTTTTGTACTTGAGCGTTTAGCGCTGACAGTCTGGATTGCAGCCTGTCATCGAACGTTTGATGGCCGTCCATGTTCACCTGTGCATCAACATTCGATAGCGAGATACACATCACCTTTACCTCGCGCTTTGCTACTCACTGACTTGCATTCTCAGAATTGTGTCGCTCCCACGCTTTGCACATTACAACAAGGTCCAGACCTCGTTCTTCAGACGCGGAAACAACCAATCTTCAGGACGGAGCGAGGTTGCACGAACAACTTCATTCACGATGAGACCAAACCAAAGAACGCGTACAAGATATCTATTGTCTTCGCCGATGCCCGGAATCCACGCCGCCACCGTCGACCTTTGGTTCAGCGCCGGCGCTTCTGTGGCTTCCACTCGTTTTCCACATCAGTGTCGTTCTCGCGCGTATCACGCTTGCGCTTCTTGGTGGAGGTCGAGCCTCCAGCGCTCTTGCTTTGCGCCGCTTTATCCTTATCCGACCGTGTCTCGTATGGCCCAAACTGGTCGACGACCTCCGGCGCGCTACCGTGGAGCTCAAGCCACAGCTGGAGCCCGTCCGCGCCCAAAATCGTTATGCCAGCACATGGGCGCGACGCGGCAGCATGATGATTGTCCCATCTGCGCCTCTCAGGACCGATCGTCATGGTCTGGCCGCAGAGGATGCACGGCACTGCCGTGGCCTCGCGGCGCTCCTGGCGGTTGCCCGGTGTATACTTACGGGGCTCCGGGAGCGTATACGGCCGCAGGATGTCAACCCTCTTGGCTACAGCGCAACATGATTAATGTCATGCTCTGTCAAATGCGGGCTGAAAAATGACGCACCGACTGGATCGCTTCTGATGTTCGTCTCCTGGAGGGCCACGATGAGCGCACGTCGCGCCGCGGCCTCCTTGTCTGCCAGTGTCACTGTTCGGCCTTCTTCCTCGCCGTTTTTGCCCTGATTTTTGTTTGTTTCTGTCGTCTGTGGGATGTAGGTATTTTGTTAGGCGCTGTCTCGCAACATCAAGGTCCATAATGACACTTTCTCACCTTTTTCGACGACTGCGCAATAGGCTGAGCCCGATTAGTGGCGTCTCGCATCTTGCTTTGCCCTTTCGATTGGCGGTGGTCTTAGGTAAAGGGATCTGCAAGCAAGGTTACATCGTTAGCAATGCGCCTCGGTCGTCAGACGAAGAAGACGGTACCTTACGATCCACGATCCACTAGCGACACATTTGATTATTAGAGCTTGTCTAAGGCGTGAGGGACGGACAAACGCGCGCACCTTCCAGTACTGGTCCTTTACGGCGCGCACCGTGAGCGTGGCGGGCATCGTGGCGGGCACATCGTCCTTACTCGCAGTAGCTGGTGCACTAGGTTCCTCCTGCGTCCAAATTAGCATGGGAATATCGTACGAAAAAGGTGAATGGAGCAGCTACTGACCTCTCCGTCGGATGAATGGTCGGACTCGTCCGCGGAGTCCTCGCTGGCCGACATGGAGCAGCCACTGACCTCTTCGTCCGATGCATCGTCGGACTCGTCCGCAGAGTCCGAGCTGGCCGACGTGACCTCTTTGACGGCACCGGACGAGACGGCGGTATCTTCTTCCACCACGGGCTCGAAGGTCTGGGTGGGCTCGACGGGGTCGTCTGCTAAAAAGTCGGTCCGGCTTTTAGTGAATACAATGCTACGATCACCGTGACACGTACCGGTGGTAGCGTCCTCGGCGGTCTCAGACGGCTCAACCATGGTCGACGACGGACTTGTATGAGCGAAAGGTCCCGCATTGGCGACCATGTCGGTGACTTGGACGGTGGGGGAGGGCTGATAACTTTACATTGTGCCATGTTGACACATTCGTATGGCGCCAGCCTAAGCGCTATCTTGAATGAAATATAGGTTCTGTAACATCAGGCTCGCGCAGATCGGCCGGTGCAATATGTGGGTGCAGGAATATGCTGTCGAAGTCGATGAAGGGAAAGTCGGCCATGGTGGTGACGAGAGTGGTAGGAGGCTGGGAAGCAAGAGCGCGCCGGTTTCCGTGACATCGGGCTCGCGTAGATTGGTCGGTGCAATATGCGGGTGCAGGAATATGCTGTCGAAGTCGATGAAGGGAAAGTCGGCCATGGTGGTGACGAGAGTAGTAGGAGGCTGGGAAGCAAGAGACGCGCCGGTTTTATAGCCGCGGGAGGGCAAATTGAAGCTCAGCGGCGCACGTGAAGCCAGAAAGTCGGATGCAAACAGGACAATGGAAAACGCGTATGCCGTGGTTCGGGTGCAAACAATGGTAAAGCGAGAGAGCCACGCGGCAATTACCGCCATCATTCATGTCAAGGCACAATGCAACAAAGGAAATGTATTTTTTACACGGGCTCTTAGCCCTCTGAGATTCCTGAGACACGCGTGTGCATGGATAGACAATCTTATAACGCTCAAATCCACCTCTCCCCTCTCCCTACCTCGAGCCCTGTCAGTCACCTCGAGTTCCAACACAATGGAGACGTCGGTCAACGTCCCAGGTTTCCACCGATACCCCTGTGTATGTTTGAGATCTGTTCGACCGTACGAGAGTACCCACCATCTCGTGAAATGCCACTCCAAATGCGAGCTCAGGAAGCTCGGCCCAACCCCTACCTCCAAAACTGGTCGAAAAACGTACTATAATAGATCTATATCGAGCAGTACAACGAGAGAGATGGCAATGTACTAGAGCTACAGTGACCGGAAACCGAGACGACAACAAAAGGCTGAGCATTCAGCTCCTTCCTTAGTCCTCATTCCACCTTAACCTTCTTCTGCTTCTTGGCCTTCTTATCCTTATGCGGTGCCGACGACGAAACGGCATATAACACCGTCCCGACGCCCACCAAACCCGCACCTAAGCCCAACTGCGCATTCCATCCCGCGCCAAAGTACCAAACGCTGATACACAGACTCAGCGCCTTGCGAGTGGTCAAGACGATATTGGTCGACACGGACGAAACGCGCTGCCGGGTTTTACATGAGCATTTTTTTTTTTCGCCCAGCACCGACGACTCCCGAGTCTAAACTCACCGACATGAGCTGGTTGACGCCTGCCACGCAGACCGACTGCGTCAAGACGTTCAAAACGAGTACGGGCAACGCCGTGCGTAGGTCGGCTGCACGTAACGCTTGGATGCTCTTGCCAATTCCAGGCGTAGACGCGATGAGGGGTGCCGACATGACATGCTTTTTTGTTTGTTTGTGCATGGTCGAATTTCGATGAGTCGCAGTGATACCTATTACATAGGCCGACGTACCGTGTAGAATAGTCCTTCGCGCCAGTGCGGACCGTACTTGGCAAATGTCCGTTCTTGCAGGATTCCCAGCACACCGGCCATGATGAGCGCCAGGGACAGGAGCCCGATGCCAGTGAGGTACGATGTGGTGTCGACCTCCTCCGCGGACGCATCCTTGCTGCCTGTGCCTGTGCCGCCGGGTTTGGCGAGTGTGGAGACGACGATGCCGGTCGAGACGATCGATACCGCCACCTAAGGTATATCGTCAGTTTCATGCGAAATAGATTCCGCGCAAAACTAGGCCACGTCGCAAGAACACACCATCTGGAGCAAAGTGTAGCGCCGGTCGTTAAAGATAAAGTTGAACACCATCGAAACGATGAGTGCGGCGGAGCGGAATATGATCTGGATAGTGACGGGCACGGGGTACAAGAAGACCCAGCCGTTGAGCAGTGACATGGCGGTGAGCACGACGACTTGGGCTGCCCACTCGCGCAGCGGTACCGCGCGCGGTCGCAGTTTAAGCGTGAACGTGCCAGTGCTTGTGGTGGTGCTCAGTACGGCGGGTAGAGAGTGCAAGACGGTGAAGAGCATCTGGATGAGCGTGAGCGCGGACGCAAGCCGGGCGTCGTGTGTGAGCATCTGCTCTAACGACCATGCATTACTACGACAAATTTTCAGTCCGGTCTTATGAATACGGCAGTTTCACCTACCTGCAGCAGCCGCCAAAAACGAGGGTGAGCGGTTGCGCCAGGCCGCTCGTGTCCACCACCGCCGCACTCATCCGCGAAAGCACAAGTTACGCGCGTCGGGGAACTGCCGGGCGACGCGTCTTGCCTCCATTCAGCTATGTCGTACCCGCCCCAGGTAGTCGCGTGGCTGACCAGTAGTATCTCGTGCTGACAGCATTAAAATTTCTAGGCAGACCTTTCAGGACGTGTCGCCCTGATTACAGGCGCCGCATCGGGCATTGGACTTCGGACTGCCCGTTCGTTGGCGCGAATGGGAGCCAAAGTGTACATCGCGGATGTTGATGAGCGCAACGGCCGCGCTGCTGCGGAAGAGCTCGTGAAAGAAGGAAAAGCTGCAATCTTTCTGCCGCTCGACCTTGGAACATTACGGTCTGCCCAACAAGGTGCCGATGCGTTTCTCAAGCGGGAAGACCAGCTACATATTCTTGGTAAGCACTGCGTCTCTGAACCTGATATTTCTACCTGCTGATTTATTGGGACATAGTGAACAATGCGGCGTTGTAAGCTCATTCGCTTCGTCAGGTTCTTCATATCGCTCAACCCCGCAGGTAGATTGTCGAAAGAGTTCGAACTCAACTCGGACGGGATTGTGGACTCGATGGCAGTTCAGGTAGGTACCTCAACCTTAATCTCCTTATCTCGCTCGAGTTATCGACGCGTCTGTTAGCATTTTGGACATGTAGTCTTCACCAACATGCTGCTACCGCTGCTTCGAAGAACAGCAGCACAACCAGGATCCGACGTTCGCATTGTGATCGTAAGCTGCATCCTCTATATAATCCAGAGCTCGCTGACCTGTTTTGCCCTAGGTTGGCTCTCATGCACACCAACGCGTCAAGCACCAGCGTTTTGCCGAGCTCCGACAGTTCAATGAGTCGTGGGGCGGCGACACAGCGCAGGGCCAGATGTTGAGACATAGTGAGTGCCTCAGGTATAGACTCGAGCAGGCACGCTGAGCGTCGCTAGGTGCCTCCAAGCTTGCGCAGACCCTCTGGTTTAAAGGGCTTACCGCCCAACTTGACCACGAACGATCCAACATCCTCTGCATCCTCACTCACCCCGGATCCGTCTACACAGGTCCGCACGCTCACTCCCCAAACGATCACCTAACGAACCCTCTGTGACTTTGTTTATCGCCAGAGGGCGCCATGCATCGTGCCCAACGTCTACAGTTCCCGCTCAATTACCTCACGCGACTCATCCTGTGGCTGACGTACGACACGCCCGAGGCCGGCTGCATGACGACTGTGTTCGCAGCGTGCGCGCCCGAGGTCGCATATAAGCGCGACACGTTCCACGGCGCGTACCTCATGCCCGTCGACGGCCGCGCGAAGCAGTCGCGCCTCGTCGGGCAAGCGCTGGACGAAGGGATGGCGAGGGAGCTTTGGGAGGGGACTGAGCGCATCGTTGCGGAGCGGCTGGGTTCGGATTGGAGAGGAGGGTCGACGTCGGAGCCTGAGCCGGAAGTGACAACGGTCTAGTCGTGGCCTTAGGATTTCGGATTTTGAGTTCAGTGTATGTCTCATATGAGCCTCAACCAATTTAGACTTTGCGCTACAATTCATCGGCTTTATTCGCAACAGTACTAGCTACATCTTCCCGGCGGTCATCGCGATACAGATCCAACATCGTCAGTATTCAGTCCGAAGCATCCTTCTAATACATGTCTTGACAAAGGAGGGCTTTCCTATATACAGTATGGGAGAACATGGACTTCCGACAGGGTTTAGCTACGGCAACGTATCCACGGGTCCTTGTTTCACGACTGATTGTACACCGCCATCACTTTCAAAGCCAAAGGCGCATCCGTCCACTTTCCCATATCGCTCCTCCCCGGCACTGGCATCCCACAGTGATACAACGTCCAACCTGTCGCCAGCCCAACGCCGCCCACCATGTACGGTTTCGTCGACACTGGTATAGTCCGAGCTCCAGAAGATGCCATAAACGCGAGAGCTCCGACGCTGCTGCCTGATTCCTGATTCCCGTAAGATTCATACTTGAACTCTGCGTTGCTGATATCCTGCAGATTAAATTAGAGTGCTCCCCGGATTGAACTCGGTTAAGAGAGATTGCGTAGGTTCAGTTGGTCAAGTTTTCTGACCGGCAGCGCATCCACAACGCCCCGATAACTGGCCCCGTAATTTTTAGCTCAAATATATAGTATTATAGCTGGGCAGGATGGTTGCAGAAGTAGCAGAGTAATAGGAAAATACAGGATCCGTCAGGGTAGAAAAACAGAGACGGTTTGGGATAGGGGGCGTCATTTGATTCCGAGACTCCGCCGCTTGGACATCTTCCACTCTCTAGGATCGGCCCTCCGAATAGATGGCGCCACAGCTCGTCGCGCAAACAAACACACAGGATTATGACGCCACCGAACTCGGAATGGATCAATCAGTCGACGGGTCCAGCGGTAATGTGCCAGCTGGGAGCATCGCTGTCGTGTGCACGCTCGTCGGCCTCGTCTTTGTCATAGCCCTTGGAGCTAGTTGGCTCAGGCGCATCCAGAAACTTCGAAGACGCGCAGCGCAGGTCCGACGTACTCGACTCATCACCGAGCGCGAGATGCGCGCGCTTAAAACTACCTCGGTGGGAACCGCGACCAGCATCTTATCCGCAGCGACCGACGACGATGTACCTCTCAAATTACTTCAGCACAAGTTCAGCATAATGAAACCTGCGCTTCCACTGAACAAATTCGTTATCACGCTCGACCCGCCGTTTGAATTGGACGAGAGCGACGCGTCGCAGCCCCCGGCTGCGCCAGCCATCGCTGGTATCATCTCCACGACCCACATGACCCCACCTTTGCGACAAATCGACGGCTCATTGGCAACTCCGAACGGCACCCCGGTTTCCACGACCTCAGGAAGGAAGCGTTTCTCATTTGCCACTTCCGTCATCTCTGCGACCTCGTGGACGCAGGTCGCACGTACCCTGCTCCAGCCATCATATTCAGGGTCGAGCATTGGCTCTCCTCGTTCAGCCAAGTTCGACCCGACAAAGCTTGCGGGACCAACCACCCCAAAATCGTGCAGCAAGCGCTGCTCGCTCGCCTCGTCGGCACTCACACCCTCACCCGGTCTCTCGGTTCTCATGAAGTCGAGCGCGTCAGACTTTATGATGCTCACACAAGACGCGCTGCCCCCGCCCATGCTCACCGTCACCATTCCGACAATGTCCAGCCTCAGCGAGCAGGCGCGCCAAGAGTACACGATGGAGCAGCAAATTCTCGGCATTTTATGGGACGAAACGGAGAGCATCGCGTCCGGAGACGTAGTTTATGAGGATGCGGTGGAGGATTCGCCTGTTCTGGACATGCATGACGAGTGCGACGTGGTGGACTCGTTGCAAGTGCCGTACGTTTATTAGGAAATCCAGTAATATCGTCGTATCTTGTATTGTGCTTTGTAGCCGTAGCTGTTGCTTTTGCGTTGTCATCGCTTTGTATCATCCTTGTCTGAAGCTATAAATGAATTGGCTGAAATGGCTTAGGATGTATACATGTGCGATCACTCGGCGGCATCCATGCTGAGCGTGAACCCGGCGAACGAGAGGAGGCGGCGTTGGTGCCTGCGATGGCCACTGTGAGAGCGGGTGCTGAGGGTGTTGGTGCCGGAGCACTCGCCCGTTGGCTCGGGTGCCGATGTCGAGGTTGAGGTCGACGGTGAGCCCGAAGAAGCTTCGAAGATGTCGTTCTGTGCACCAGGAGCAAAGCCCATCTTCTCATTGTAGCCTGATATCGCTGATATCAGCAGCTAAAACGTTCATGGGGGTAGAAGACTTACCGGGGCTCGCCTCCTGCCCGTCAGCCTGGTAGATGCCCTGCAGGTCAACGGTGTTGATATCGGGCTGCTGGTTGTAGATGGTGATGCCCTTGGCTCCTTTGACGCAGTCGTCCTGTTTGCCTTCACACCACTTGGCCTTTTGCGCTTGAGCAACCTTTGGTGCGTCGGACCGCGCACCGGTGACCTTGCACTTCATCCCGTTCATGTACTGCAAAGCATACTTTAGATCAAGAATTTCGCTGACTGGCCAACACCCGCATACCATGTTCGGGATACCACAATGGTCTAAAGTAGGTGTGAGTGTGGGGAGGAATCAGCGCATTCCGACAGCTACTCACTTGGAATCCAGGAGTAAGCGCACACGCAGTCATCGCATGCCGGGAGATCAGCCGGAATATCATACTCAGCCATGCGTTTCCACGGAGTGTGCTCCAGAACACTGATGATCTGTAACGGGCTCGACATGAAGACAGGAAGACAAGACTTATGGACGGGCAACCTACCACGAGGTCCTCGTACTTGACGTCGTGGATGTCGGACTTGTAGGCGATGGCTACAGGGCGATGAAAACTTGAGGCGAAGGATTGACGAGGTTTCACATACCAAGCACCGTGTTGGCTGCACGGGTCTGGTTCTCCGCATGAAGATTTGGGTCGAAGATGCTGCAGAAAATGTCAGCATAGCCATCGAAAAGCGTATTTTGACTACGCACCAGCTATTGTCCCAAGATCCATCCTCGTAGTTGGAGTGATCTGGTACTATGATCAGCACTGCAACGCGGGGTGCAGTTGAGCGATACTAACCCTTGCCATCTACACAAGTGTCAGCAACGGACATGTCCAACAGCAGCATGCAGACTTACCTGGCCATTCGCCAGCAAATTGGCCTTCAAAGCTAAGCGTTGTCTGTCCGCGGTTTCCTGAATAGATACGTGAGAACAGGTCTTCTGAAGATGAGGCTCAGGATCAGCCGCACCGGCGTGCTCGACCGTTGCCTTCCCGCCAGCTGTCCTGCTCTACGTTAGCTCGACTGCCACGGACTAGTATTTTGGAGCCTGCTTACAGTTCGAGAAAATCCCCAGCAGCAGGGGGATAGCTCTTGCACTGCGGCGGTGTGAGTAAAGGATTCGTCGAGACAACAAAAGTTGCAAGTTGCGCGCACATCTCCATGGAACCAGAACTCGTCCCAGCTGCGAGCTCAATCAGACAGCGTAAAATGTATTCAAGACTATGTATGTACTCACGTCTTGTTCAAAAGCGGATTGGAGACCTCGTTGCTATTGGGTTGGTCGTCGTTGCTGGGCTGAATGAGCACACGCCACCTCGGTTTACAAGCGCTGCTTACGAGTAACCGTTGAGGCAGAACATGGCTGAAAGGAGCTGTAAGCTTGAGACTCTGGGCAGTAGGAAGTTCACTGACATTTGTGGTATGCACCAATGTGCGCAGAGGCAGCGCCAATCAAAGTGACAACCGCGACTGTTGACTTGAACATGCTGAAGTCTGAAGTTCTATCGAATAAAGAATAGAAAAAAAAGTTGAATCCGACTGCGTCACAAAAGGCGCAAGTAGAAGAAGGGCGTGAGAGAACAGAAGCTCGCTGCGAAAAGCGAGGGACGAAGATAAAGCGACAGGTCCGCATCTGGCGGCAAGCGGTTTTGTAGCCATGGAGCGCGGCCAGCATCACCGCCACACGGTCACCAGTGCCCGAGCTGCTGACCCTGGTGATCTTGAGCATTCAGGTTACAGTTCAGGATTGTCATTCGTGGACATGAGAACAAAGAGCGCAAACGGTGTTGTGCGAAACCGCTGCTCCTGAACGCTGCGAATCCCTTGATCGACTACAGTCGAAGCGCGCCCTCGATTAGGGGAACCAAACTCGTCTATTCAGCACAGCCTCAGTTATGCATTAAGCGGTGTCTGTGCACCATAGTCAGCGAATGCGTTTCATTCTCATTTAATATCGGGCTTATTCACCATTTGAACACAATAGCTACACCGAACTTTTGTTTAGTTGTCCCTTTAGCGACGGTTGCTTCCACTCATCGCTCCATTTTGCAGCTCATTTTTGATGCCTCGAACGGAGCTTACACGCAGAGCTGTTAGATCCGATGTCTTGACGTTGGTGACTGCTAAATCTGAGAGAAGAAGAAAGAGTCCGGAGTCGCGACTTGGATCTCCGTCCCGGTGACTTGCCTTCCAAATCTCAGCACGCTGCGCGGTGAGAGCGCCAGCGTGTCTCTCCACTTGCCATCATGAAGGATATCGTTGCGCACGATGCGCCAAAGGTCGTGTATGTCAATATTGGCAAATTCGTTCGTATGGTCAAACTGATAAAGCCAAGTTCGAAAATCCAATTCGGCATGCTCTCGCCGCAGCAGATTGTCCAGTTGGCTGAATTTGAAGTCACGCACAAAGAGTTGTATACTGCAGAAGACCGAACACCGTTTGCAAACGGGCCCCTCGATCGTCGTCTGGTACTTGTGAGACTGTTGGATACCTTTCAGTGGCTGACCAGACGATCTGTAGGGGACAGTCGAAAAGTCTGCGACCTGCGACACCTGCGGGCACCAGACACAGGACTGCGTCGGCCACTATGCCTATATGAAGCTCGTTCTGCCTGTCTTCCATGTCGGCTTCTTTAGGCACACGATATCTGCGTTACAGCAGATCTGCAAGGTGCGCTCTGCTGGCCTGAGTTGTAGCGCGGCTCTGACTAGCATATTAGACTTGTGCCCGAGTCATGCTCTCTGAGGACGAGCGCCGTAGATTCCTCAAGTCCTTCCGTCGTCCGGGTCTTGAGAATTTGCAGCGCCTCGGCATCTGCAAGCAGGTCAACACGCTCTGTCGCAAAGTCGTGGCGTGCCCATACTGTGCCTCGATCAACGGCACCGTCAAGAAGGGTGGCCCACTCAAGATCGTCCACGACAAGTTCCGCGCCAAGAAGACCGCAGATGACATGGAAAAGTTCAAAGCAACATTCAAGAGTGCCGTCGAGTTCCAAAAGGACCTCGGCATGTATCTCAACAAGGCTGTTGTAGAAGAGCTCAACCCGCTCAAGGTACTCGACCTCTTCCAGCGTATCTCGGACGAGGACTGCGAGCTGTTAGGCATGAAGCCGCAGCATGGTCGCCCGGAGCAGTACATCTGGCAGTACATCTCCGTTCCACCTGTCTGCATCCGCCCTTCTGTGGCCCAAGACGGCGGTAGCAATGAGGATGACCTCACTGTCAAGCTCGCCGAGATTGCGCTCATCAACACAGTCATCAAGCAAGGCATCCTCAAAGGTGCAATGATCCCGCAGCTCATGGAGCAGTGGGACTTTATGCAGAACTCGATCGCCATCTACATCAACAGCGAACAGCCCGGCTTGCAGAACCAGGCGCACCAGCGCCCGATTCGCGGGTTTTGCCAGCGGCTCAAAGGAAAGCAGGGCCGCTTTCGTGGCAACCTGTCCGGCAAGCGCGTCGACTTTTCGGCTCGCACCGTCATCTCTCCGGACCCGAATCTGCGCATCGACGAGGTCGCGGTGCCGAGGCGTGTTGCTCAAGTCCTCACCTATCCGGAGCGTGTAACCGATGGCAACCTTGAGACGCTGCGACAGGCTGTTCGCAACGGCCCGGAAGTGCACCCTGGCGCCAACTATGTCGTCGCTGCGAGCAACGGGTTCAAAAAGTATCTCAAGTTCGGCAACCGCCTCGATGTCGCCGATAAACTACGCGTGGGCGATGTGGTCGAGCGACATATCATCGACGGAGAGTGAGTGCGGGTCGTGCATGGGGGTAAACGGCGCTGATGTCCCGCTTGTAGCATCGTGCTCTTCAACCGTCAACCGAGTTTGCACAAGCTGTCCATCATGTGCCATCACGCCAAAGTTCGTCCGTGGCGCACGTTCCGACTCAACGAGTGTGTTTGCACACCTTACAACGCCGATTTCGACGGTGACGAGATGAACTTGCGTGAGTCCAAATCCTGAATGTGAGCGCGTCCTTGACCTCCTGCAGATGTACCACAGACCGAGGAAGCCCGCGCCGAAGCCTCACAGCTCATGTGGGTCGTTAACAACCTGGTCACACCGCGCAACGGCGAGCCACTCATCGCGGCGATCCAAGACTTTATCACGGCGTCGTACCTGCTGTGCCGCAAGGACCGATTCTACACACGTGCACAGTTCACGCAGATCTGCAGCTACTTTGGCGACGCGCTCGTCGACATTGTGCTGCCATCTCCCTCGATCCTGCGGCCGGCACGTCTATGGACCGGCAAGCAGATCTTTGGAGTGCTCATGAACCCGAATCGCCACTCAAACATCTACGTTAACGTCGAAACCAAGTGCAACTCTATCGAGGCACCGCTTGCAAGCAATTACCCGGACGGAATGAAGCTCCACAATGACATGAGCCCGAACGACGGTTGGCTTGTGATCGTCAACAGCGAGATCATGTCTGGCACGCTCGACAAGGCGACCATCGGGAGCGGCAAGAAGAAGTCCGTATTCGGCGCGATCATGAAGGACTACGGTCCGAAGGAGGCAGCACTGGCGATGGGTCGCGTTGCGAAGCTCTGCGCACGTTTTCTTGGTATGCTAAGTGCTTTTCCTGCCTGTCTGGCCTCGCAGTCTAATGTGCCTTCAGCAAACTTTGGGTTCTCGATTGGCATCAACGACGTCACCCCTGGACCTTTACTCACGAGTGAGAAGCAGCGCCTCGTCGATAAGGCGTACGCCGAGTGTCAGGTGCTCATCAACAAGGCCAAGGCGGGCACGCTACAGAACAAGCCTGGTTGCAACACGGACCAGACCCTCGAAGCCATGATCTCCGACGTGCTCTCCGATGTTCGCGGCCAGGTCGGTAAAATTTGCATGAAAGAATTGAGCAGGCATAACGCGCCATGGACGATGGCCACCTGCGGCTCCAAGGGTATGACTTGACAAAACTATCCCTTGTCTTGGCTGACGGCTAGCCAGGTTCCGTCGATAATGTCGCACAGATGGTTGCCTGCGTTGGACAGCAGATTATCGGTGGGCGTCGTGTTCCTGATGGCTTCCAAGATCGCTCCCTCCCACACTTCGAGAAGAAGTCCAAAGATCCGGCGTCGAAAGGGTTTGTCAGCAACAGCTTCTACACGGGTCTGACCGCCACCGAGTTTCTGCTGCACGCCATCTCCGGAAGAGAGGGTCTTGTTGACACTGCTGTCAAGACCGCCGAGACGGTTATATGCAGCGGCGGCTGATGAAGGTACTGCTTAATCGTTAGACACGAGATGATTCTCACCTATACTGCAGGCCTTAGAGGATCTCACCACTCAGTACGATCTTTCGGTCCGGACGTCTGTTGGTGGAGTTGTTCAGTTCACATACGGCAACGACGCCCTCGACCCAGTGGCGATGGAGACTGAAGCACCCGTAGAATTCGAACGTGCTTGGAATTTTGCATCGGTACGCTCGCTTGTTGCTGAAATTGAGTCGATTTTTGATGTATTCTAGGCCACTGCTCCGCTCAAGCTCAAAGCTGACGAGTTGCGTTGGGCCGGCATGACCAAATCTGAGAAAGCGAAACTCGATTATGGGCTACTTCCGTACGAGATCCGGGAAACCTGCCAGCGTGCCTTGACACGCTTTGGAGCGCCTAACGTCTCCGCGTATGGCCCCGTGGATTCTACGAATAGCAGAGACGACGAGCTTTTCGACCCCGAGAAGGTCTTCATCAAGTCCCTCCGATGGTTCGTGGAGGAGCACCTTGTCAACCGGCTCGCTGCGTTCCGGCTAAACCTTGGCATGCTCGACGGGATCGTCAAACTTGACAACGTCTCTGACTGGAATAATGGTGCAAACGGTGAGTACCTACAGTGCAAACAGAGACTGAAGCTGTGATTAAACCAACCAACCAGAGATCTCTGTTCGTACGGTCAACAACCTGCTCCGCGTGACGACCCGCCAGTTATACGTCTTTGTATTCAACTGCTGGAATCGGTACAATCAGTCCAAGATCGAGCCTGGCTCCAACGTTGGTGCGGTCGGCGCGCAATCTATCGGCGAACCCGGCACTCAAATGACGCTCAAATCGTTCCATTTCGCCGGTCTCGCGTCCATGAATGTCACCCTCGGCGTACCGCGTATCAAGGAAATCATCAACGCGGCCAAGACGATCGCTACTCCAATCATCAGCTGTTGCTTGGTTCAGCGCAAGACGGAGGACTCAGCTCGTGAGGTCAAGGGCCGTCTTGAGAAGACACGTTTGGGTGATGTTAGACTCCCGCCGTTTCATCTTTCTTCATTTGTGCTGAACTGTACTAGATTGCGGCTGTGATTGAGGAAGCTTGGGCTCCCGACTACAGCTACATTGGCATCCTTGTTGACAGCGAAGCTGTTATGAAGTTGCAGGTGCGCAATGCGTGTACCACTTGACCGCATACTAATGATCTTCACAGTTACGGCTAACTCTGGACGACATCAAGTGGGCCATCGTCAGGGCGAAGAAGCTGAAAATCAAGGAAGGGGTACGTTATTGAATACGCATCTCTGATTATAGCTTGACTGCGTTGCTGTAGAACGTCAGTGTTCTTCCGAGCAAGCAACGCATCCGCATCTATGTGGACGGTGAGACTAGCTACTTCCGCCTACGGGAGCTTCGTCGCGCACTCCCAGAGGTTATTGTCAAGGTGCGGGAAGAACGTTATTTCGTCGCTACTTTTGTTAAATGCGGGTTTAGGGCATCCCCACCGTCGGTCGTGCAGTCATCGTAAAGAAGGATAAAAAGGATGATCGTGGTGATAAAGGAGAAATTGAGCTCATCGTGGAAGGAACGGGCCTGAAAGAGGTCATGACTACCGAAGGTGAGCCGATGCACCTGGCTTGTTTGCGACATCCACTGAATAGACTCAGGCATTGACGGTGCTGCAACAAGCTCCAACCACATTATCGAGGTTGCAGCAGTCCTGGGTATTGAAGCTGCTCGCTCTTGCATAGTGGATCAGATCGGATACACGATGAGGGAACACGGTCTCACTGTAGATGCACGACACATCATGCTTTTAGGAGACTGTATGACAACAAAGGTGTGTCTGTAAAGTTCTACTCTGATTGCAACGCTAACAAAGTGCAGGGAGAGGTGCTAGGCATCACACGCTTTGGCGTGGCAAAAATGAAGGACAGCGTGCTTATGTTGGCATCGTTTGAGAAGACTACCGACCACCTGTTTGACGCAGCAGCCGTAGGCAAAAACGACGCAATCACTGGCGTCTCCGAAGCGATCATCATGGGCAATCCGTCTGCGAAGTTTGGAACCTCTCTGTGAGTTGCTCATATCAGAGCTTTTGCCTTGTGTTGAACTTTGGTGCAGGCCTGCGCTAGTGACGCCGCCGCCAGTGCTGCCAAAGCCACGTCGACTTCTCTTCGAATCCGCATTAGGAAACCTCAAATAACTTATATAATGTACTTTGCTTTTGTACAACACGAAGCCGGATGTATCATGTTCTGCACGATGCTCAGTGCCGCAACCGAAGTGAATTGCGACGACCCTCTCACTTTCGCAATAAGCTCAAAAAGATTTATCGGAAGCGCTTCAGTGGGAAGATGTACTCAAGTGCTTGACATTTATTAAAGAGAGTAATCAAAACATGACTAAAGGAGTGTGATGACGACACGGGAGTGTAGACGGTGCGACAGGTCGACCCACTCATCTGTGTACACATGTACATCAAAGCTAGCCGAGGTACGCCTACTGCGTGCCATCGCTGCACGCCGATGGCGTTTAGCCGCTGTACTGTGGGGGAGCCTGAGCTCTTGCCCGCAACTCTTCGTTTTCGCGCCGTAAGCGCTCCATCTCGGTCTCTGCTGAAATCATGGCACCCTTCCTTCGAGGCGAAGAGACAGCATAATTGGGCTGGAATGGTGGTGCCACAACCACCTCCGCTGGCGCACCTGTTGCCGATGTGGTGGACGTATCCCACGATTGAGGGAACGTTGAAGCAACACTGCGGTTCATGCCGGTTCCGCCAACTGAGCCGAAGGATCTCAATCCCTGTGTTGACTCGTACATGGGTTGGATGGGTTGGATAGTGGGCTGAGCATACGATGTATTGCGTCGGCGTCGGCGCAACAGAGCCATCCATGCAAGCACTCCTAGGAATAAAAGTCCGAGACCAACTCCAAGCCCAATGGGTAGGGCATGACTGGAGCTATCCCTGCTATCAGCATCGTTTGAAGCAATTTGAGGACTGGACTGGAAGGAGGCAGAGGGCGAGCTAGTTGAAGCCGATGATGTCTCGTCGCCACGTTGGGCAGCGCTGTCTGATGTAGTAGCAGATGTCTGAGACGAAGCTGGCGAGCCAGCCGTACTAGATTCCGGTGTTTCTGAGCTAGAACGCGAGCTGGGATTTGCAGCCGGACCAGACGGAGTTGTGCTCTCCTCAACTTCCGCACTGCACAACATTTAGTAAGCTTTCTGAGACTGCGAAACCCGATAAACTCACGTATAAACGGCGTAGTCAAACAAGAGAATTGAAGCTACCAAGTAATTTCCGATGTTTCCAATCTGATTCGTAACCGTGACTGAATGTGCCTTGTTCTGCAAACCGGTCTGCTTCAGCACAACGTGATTGTACTGATAGACCGGCGGAGTCGGGTGTGTGTCTGCCGGACTCCAGTCAAAACTTGACTGGTCCTGGCCGTCAATTCGCAGGGAGAGATGAGTGCCTGTTACTACATCTGGAATGTCGCCCGCCAGGATCACGTATATGTAGACCGCCGTGCCTGGAACCACCGGTGTAGTTAATAGAGCCCAAAAAGCAGATTAGGTTCGCGGACCTGTGAAAGAGAAAGAGACCGTCGACTCGGGTTGCTCGTCCCCGGTGGGAAAATGACCGACTCGTGAATTGAGCTGCCATGAGTCTGACCAAAATCCGGTTTGGTCTGGCAGGAGTCACAAGCCGGCCCTGACGCAGAACGCGCCACCCAGTTTGCGGCCGGGTTGTAAGCAGGTCTCGTGCCAGTTTGCTCATCACCTGCAGCGTCGTCGATGGTGAAGTTTCTCAGGGCTGCATGCACACAAGTAAAGAGTGAGAAAACGACGACTAGCACATTGTGCATGTTGCAGATGCCCTCTGCTGGGTGAATGACAGGCGAAAGACGAAAGATAAGAGATGCAGTAATATGTTCTGCTAGCCGCGCTCGCGAGCGCGTCAGGGGTTTCACAGCGGTTTTTCCGGCTGACTGCCACAACCAAGAAGCACCCACTGATTCTGGAGGACGCCGATCTTGATGGGTAGAAGGTTTACCTGTAGAGGTGAATTTTTCATACTATATGCGTTCAGGAGTCGTGATTAGACCAGTGCCCCTGTCGAAGCGCGATGCAGGCCGACGAAGCCCGGCGTCGCAGGACTGTCTCTAACAAGTTGCAGATTGTAACACAGATGAACGAGAGAAATTCCTTCGAGTTGACAGAGTTGCTAGACCATGTACATTCGTCAATCCTCCGCACTCGGCCGAATTAGCTGCGATTATCAGACTTAATCGTGAATCGAGCCCGTCAACCTCAATTTGTCCCGTCCTGATGAGCCCAGCTCTCCTCAATCATAGAACCAGACGCCTTGCGAAATGTGAGCCTGCAGCGGGTCTAAAGGCATGGCATAGTGACGACGTTCTAGCTAAGCACCCTGTGCAAGTGACCGGCTTCGATGATAGAATTCGAACGAATGCTTCGCGTGGCCGAAAAGAGGAGACTCGGTGAAAACGAAGCCCGTTGTGACGCTCCTGTACGCGACGTGTCCGAGTCGTAGATGTCGTGATATTCCAGTATAGAATATGCATCCAAGTGCAAGTAACGTTGTAAACATACATTAGATTTGAGCAATCGCGGCTTCAAGTATTTGCGGTGAAACTCCCAGCGGGAGAAAATCCAAATCGCCAACCTCGATTAAGGTCCAAGACTGATGAGACATCTGGAAACGAGCGCGCTGTGAGAAAGAATGCTTAAGGGAGTGTGGAGAACGTACGTGTTCGTGAGATTCTTCGTAAGTGATAACGTTCATGTGTTCTGGCAGTTCGCCTCCGCTGAGGGCAGCTTCGTCCAGGTCGCGGAAGAGTGCTTTGAGATCGGACCTATGGACTGGTCAGGAGGGCGACTAAAACAGTGCGGCAAACACTTACGGCCACAACGACGGCAACACCAATGCATGAATGACCGGGTCAAACGGTCGTTGGCGGGAGACCGAACTTGAGATGTTCTACGCGTTCATCAGCACTCCCGTTCTCGTCAAACTAACGCGAAGCACAAACCTCCGCAATATACAACGCCAACCGAATATCGGTGCGGTTTCCTCTCGCCTCCCGCCCGACGATGACCCACGCTTCAAAGATAGCGTCGAGCACAAACACCCCGTCGGGAACCAGATCGCGCGCAGACAGTTGGCGAGGGACGAGCTTGACGGCGTCCTTGCCCTTCGATCCATCGATGCGGAAGAGCCGCGGGCCCGTGACACTTGACGTCTGCAAGTCGCGGCGCCACTGCCAATACTCGGCGCGGGCATACGGCTCGTCGCCCAGCATCGCCCAGAACATCTCGTCCTCCGAGCCTTCCTCCAGCTCAGTGACCTCGCCGTTCTCGGGCGAGCTGACCATGCTGGTGCCGTACGCCAATGCTTCCTTCCGCTCAAGCTCGGATGCGCCGCGGCCATGCCAGACGTACAGCGCACCGAGGATTGACAGTGCGTAGCTGTACGCTGAGCAGAGGTTCGTGATAACCTGAATGATAGATGCATTAAAAAATAGCGCATGTTCGACCGGTGGAAGCTCACCAAATCGATCTCGTCCACGAAAACCACGCCACCGATCTCGCGAATGCGGTGCATCGAGGTATTCTCAGCGCTCCAGTGAGCACGCGGACCTTGACGAACGATCAAAGTCCCGCCCAGAACATGAACGAGCTCCAAATCTTCAGCACCCTGATGACAGTCGACCTAACAAGAATAAGCACAACACCCTCAAAACGTGAAAATCGCTTCACGCACCAACGTCGTCCCGAACCGCTTTGCCAGCTCGGCCAACTTGGCCTCCTCACGCTCGCCAACATCCGCGTCTCGCCCGCGCCACGCCCAAACTTTAGTCTGCACCAACCCACTCCCGGCATCCTTGGCACGGTGCACGACGGCCGCGATCTCGGTCTCGTGCAGGAGATGCACCGGTTTCGCGGCAGACGTCGCATTCGACCCGGACACGATGAGCACCTCGGCCGAGATCGTCTGCTGGCTCGCGCTCGGTGCGAACGCGTGCGGCGGCACGTGGATGGCCTTGAGATTGAACGGAGGCAAAAGACCGTCTTCGTGGTCTAACCAACATACGAGTCAACATACGAAAGCAATTTTTGCACAAGACGGGTTTTATCAATGGAACGCACCCAGATGAAGAACCTGTTCCTCGAGCGGGCCCTCTTCAACAGCATCGGCGTCAGCCTCTGCTGGCGATGCCGCCTCGACATATTCGGTCTCAGGACTCTCTTCTTCTTCTGGTTCAGCCACATCTTCCGCGTCCACAACCTGAAGCTCGGCAGGAACAGCAGCTTCACCAGCCTGCGGGGCCTCGATAGAAGTCGCAACGTGTGCGCCTTTAGCCCTGCTCAACGACGCAGCCGGACTCGCCGTCTCCGCAACCTCCTCCAACGGCGGCAGCACGACGCTCATCGCATACAACGAGCGCCGCCGCTCCTGGTTCGCCGGACGCGTGCGTGCCAGCGGCGTGTTGTGAGACTGTGACTCTGGCGTCGACGAAGACTGCGACTCTGGTGTCGACGAAGATTGTGGCGGCGCGGACGACGATGCCTTCACCACGGCGGCCCGTTCGCGCTCATGTTCGCGCTCGCGCTCCAGCTCTGCGGCCGCGCCTTGGACTTGCCTGCCCCAAAGCGCGGCAGCAGCACGGACATCCACCGTGGCAGCGGCAGCGGCAGCTTCCTCTTGCTCGTCTTGATCTTGCTCGGTCTGGTCCCGAAAGTCCCGAAAGTCCCGAAAGTCCCGAAAGGACTGCTGCTGCTGCTGCTGCTCTTCTTGGTGCGGTTGCGATTGCGATTGGGGTTGCGCTTGAGGCTGGGGCTCCGAAGCCGCACGTTCATGATGCTCGTTCATCGCACGCGCCACATCCAACACCGACGCCCGTATCCGGTTGCTCGGAATCCGCGCATGCTGCGGTGGCTTGTCCTTGTCATCGCCCGACGACGCAGAGCCGCCAGACCCATACGGCGATCCTGGTGTATCCGCCCCAACGTCGACATCCGCAAGCCCGGCAACGCATGTCCACGTCCACGAACATGTCCCACAACCTCCGACTCGGGGCTCGATTTCTTCAACTGCTGTACGCCGACACCGCCCTTACGGGACTGCTCCTGCTCCTCCTCCTCCACCAACTCTGATTCAGCCTCGACGGCGGACGGTCCCATAATATGACCCGTCGCCGAGGGTTCGCGAAACCCCAACCCCGAACCTGATGCAGACCCAGAGCCAGATTTGGCACCAAACTCGCCAAAGTTCGCCACCGCCGACGACGAGGACGAGGACGGTGGTACGGGGAACTGTCGGATCAGCTCGCTGCGCACGCGTACCGAGTCAAAGTCTGACGCTGTGGGCTCAGACTGAAGGGGTCGGCGAGACCGTGCGTGTGGATGTGGGGGCGGATGTGGGGCGGATGTGGGGACTGCTGCTGCTGCGGCGGTGGTAGGCGGATGTGGGGCAGCGGAGGCGATGTGATGTAGAGACGTAGATGAACCGATCTTGCGTTTCCTCGGTCGGTCCTTGGTGAGCTGCAACGAACCAAATAGAAAAAAAAAAACGCAGGGTGGGCAAGGTTACTATCTCTGTGCACGATGTTACGCTAAAGATGACCTCACATGCGTCAGCGGCTTTGCATTTGCCGACGGCTGCTCAGAGTCCGTCTGGGTTTGAGTCTTGACATGTCCATGTTGTTTAGTGGCTGGCTGGGAGAACGATTTTGTGGGCGCGGGTACAAATTTCGTCGCGGCTGCTGGCGCAGGTTCAGAATTCGTCTTGGCAGAAGTAGGCTGGGAGAACGAGATCAACGTGTGCGACGACCCGATGGGCGGTTCGGGCGTTTTGGACGGTGCCGGCGCAGACACTGGTACAGAGACTGGTGCTTTTGCCCGAGCTGGCGTGGGCGTCGGAACGGGCGATTTGGATGCAGCCGGTGCCGGTGCCGGCGCCTGGGCAGCAAAGACGGGGGCGGGCGACTTTGTTGGTGGCACCGACACGAGCGACTTGACCGGCAACGGTACAGGCGACTTGGCCTGGGCCTGCAGTGCAAACATCGGAAGCTTGACGGCCCCAGGCATAGGCAACGGCGACGACGACTTGGTCGGCACAGGCGCATGCACGGCGGCAGGCGACCTATACCCAGGAGACGCCAGCGTGGGGGAGGCCGGCGCGGCAGGTCCTTTCCAAATGGCGTTACGATACGGCCAATCTTCTTCGTCGGCGTCGGAGACGACGCCGGCGCCGAGCCTGTAGGACTCTTCGCCCGCGCCTGCGCCTCCTCCTCGCGCCGAGCCCACATCTCCGCCAGACTGCCCTTCCTCACCGATACCGGGGACGGTTCAGCAGTAGCACTAGCGGCCTGTGTAAGTTGTGCAGACACCTTGACACGTTGTTCGACGAAGCCGCGGCCTTTGAGTCGGCTCAGGGACGGTGTGGGCTGTTTCTCGACGGACGGTTTGAGGAATGCTAGCGAGATGCCTGTGGCGGGCGGGACGACGTGTTGTAAGGCCGGTGGGGCGCGTGGTGGGAGTGGGCGCGCGAGGAAGCTTGGGGTCGCGGCGAGGTGGCTGGGTGAGGATGTCGCGGGTGTGCTGGTGGAGGACTGGGGCGCGGGTTTGGGAGTGGATGAGGAGCGGTAGTCGCCTGGTGTCGTTGGTGTGGTGGGGGTGTTGGAGCCGTACTTGGCGGGCGGCGAGAATGGGCGGGGAGATGTGCCGGACGTTGGGGATACTCCACGCACGGCATTAGCTAGCGCGGTGCATTAGATTAGATCGTGAACGACCAAATGCGGGAGTACTCACATGATGGTGTGGTGAGCGGAGTGGATGCAGTGGCAACCGTACTGGCATGATGTGGCGTGGTCGGCCTGCTACTGGTGGACGGTTCCACCTTGACCGGAGTCTTCGATCGCGGGGCATCTGCAAGCACAGGCGAAGTTTTCGTCTTGTATGGTGTCGTAGGTCGGCTCTTCACGTGCTCGTCGACCTTAATTGGTTGCGGTTGCGGCGGTGTAGCCAAGCGCAGAGGTTGAGACGGACTAACCGCCTCGTTGGGGTCACGAATGCCGTAGCGGCTGTCCGTATAGGTTCGGGCGTTCGACTGCCTGACGGAAGCGGAAACATCGACACCGTCCGTGCACGGTTGGATGTCAGTGTCGGCGTCGGAGCATCAGGAGACTGATGCTTGGCGAGGCCAGGCAAGGCTACGGGCGATGCCTCACTGCGAAGACGTGCACGCTGTGCGACAGAGCCTGAGCCTGCGTCAGACCCGGACTTGAGTGCGTTTGAGGCAAAGACGGGATGAACGGCCATCGGACGCTCGTAGTTGGCATAGTCGGATGCGTCAGGCTGCGGTGCGACCTTGTTCAACCGTGGACCAGTGGCACGTCCGCCCATGAATTGCGCGAGCGACATTGCCTCGGGCTTGTTGTTTGCATTTGCCAGCTGCGACGGCGGGGGCGGACCAGTGAGTTTGCGGAAGGCGTCGCTGTGGTGTTGCTGTTGTTGTACGATCTCGCTCATATCTTCTGGAGGCCCTGCCAGTTCCTGAGCCATGTCTGACGCTGTACAATCCTCTCCCATTTAGCTTGGTACCAAGTTTCGCTCGGTGGGACTCACGCAGTGTGTACGTCCCAGTCCCCCGGCGTTTTGTACGTTCAAGCCGCGACTTGGCGATTTCCTGTACAAGAGCAGAGCCAAAATTGCAAGGGTTAGACCAGCTAGCAGCACATGAAAAAAAAAAAGCATCAACGCACGTCGGCGAGTCGTTTCTGCTCTTGCTCAACATCATCGTCAACGTCCTGCTGCAGTTGACGGATGCGAGATGTCCATTCCGAGAGCCCAGCTTCGGGAGCAGCGGCGATACCGCTGTACGTGCGCCGTCGAGACGCGGCGGCTGCACTGGGCGACGACATGCGTTTGCGGCAAGAGCAAGGCCGAGCCTTTGCCCTTCGGTAGTTGGCGGCGGCTCAACTCAACTGCCCATCACACTCAACCCGCTTGTGTGTCGAATTTATGAGACATATCTTGTTTTCCTCGCACACCACGTATGGTAAATATAAAAATAATAATAAAATGGGTCTGAAAATTGGGCACGTGCTGACCTTGTGTTCGAGTTCAACCGCGTGATGACATCGTGTGCATCTGGCCACTTGAACCAACCAACCAAAATGTGATCACCCCGCAATAGAAAATTTGCTACAAAGAAGAAATGCGCCCATAGGTGTGGATCCAATCGTACCGACTTCCCTGAGGGTCCAATGTTGACTGTCAGTGCACTCAACGTCATTGTGATCGGGATCGCTGGAAACAGCCGTGATTCGCGTTTCAACTTGACCTCACCCCAGACCCACCTATTTACCAGCGATACCCCCCCCCCGATACAATGGCGACCGATCCTCAGCTACTGGCTCTCGTACGACCGATTCTACACGGCAAGGACATCGTACACGTCGCACTCAGCGCATCGGACGAAGCGTCCGCATCCGCCCCAGCCGCATCGGACAGACTGATAGCAGTTATCTCGAGCACCGTAGCATCAGGAGTAGAAGAAGGATGGTCAGCAGCAGTAATCTTCGTATTTTGCAGTCACGCACAAATCTAATGCTTTGCAACGCAGTATCTTTGTATTTACTCTGACTGAACAAGGCAAACTGGGTGACCTCGACACGATCCCGATCACACACGACTTTCAACTCTCGATCGCGCAGGTACAGATTGCGTCGTCCAAAGCGAGTCGGACGCCTACGAGCCCTTCAGCACGTACGTCGACAGCAGTCGTTGCTTCTCACACGCGATGTGCCACAGCGCCCCCCCCGAACTCACGCCCATCTCGCATCTCGTACAGCGCGCGCGTTTGCATTAACGCTCGAAAGTCCAAGCCGCGGGCGCTCGCTCAAGCTCACAACCTCAGCACCCGGCGCACTCGTCGAGACCCTCACAACACACTGCAGACGGCTCAAAGCCACTGCGGAATCTGGTAAGTTATGCCTCTTCCGGCATTTGCAATTGCGTCTATATTGCTAAACTCCGCAATCGCACGTCGTCCGGCTTCATAGCACTAGAACACCAGCCTACGTATAACCGGACGCATCACCTTACGACTGCACATGCGTGGGTGCAGCAGTACCGACAACAGGTCGTCACTATCTTCCCTTCGGGGACTGGGACGTCCGCGCATCCGCACCCTGATGTGAACCTGTCGCCGCAGCAGCGCACAGCGCCTCTCGACGCGAAACTTCGTGAGGCTATGGTTTTCATCATTTGTATGCCTTCTACAGAGGACTAACACTCTACCTTTTGACTTGGTAGCCCCTGCACAGCTGGTCCATCCTCCTTGTAAGCACATACACCTTCTAAAACAGCCCCCTGCCGCTGACCATAACGCCCCCCCCTCGCAGCACTGCAATATCCGATTTCGAAGCGCCTATCGAAGATGTCGGCGGGTTTCCAAGCGTCAGAGGTACAAGAAGTACACGATCTCGAGCTATTACAGGACGATTGGGTGCGCCGACAGTTGAATGTGGCGTCTCGCGCGCATACGGGTAATCCGCGACTCAGGTCCGTCCCTATCTACTCTTTCATTCTCCAGCAATGTGCTCCAACTGACTGCTATACAACATACATCTATAGGTTACGCATGTGCAGTTTCAACGTGAACGGTAAAGACGCGCCGGCGCCGACGGACCATGTCCCCGCTCTCGGGCATTGGATCAACCCCTTAGGCGGTACGCCGGGTCTGGCGACTCCGACGGGTAAAACGTCGCTCAGTCGCGAGTTCACAACGACTCCGACGATGGGTGGTAGGAATATGAACTCTGCGACGGTCGCGTCGCCTGGGTCGAGTCGGGCCGTGAAGAGTCCGGCGATGGTTAGGTCGGATACGTTGTTTTCGGCGGGTGGTGCGGATGTGGATGTGGATTTGAAGGAGAACGAGGAGGAGGAGGAGGAGGAGGAGGAGGAAGGTGTTTTGGCGAAGATTGATAAGGTGCTGCCGTCGCGGGTGTCGGAAGATTCGGAGGTGGTGGTTCGCACGCCCACGACGACGACGACGACTACGACCCAGATTCCGTCGCCTACCGCCCCGCCCCTACAGCCATCTCGCCCGACCACGGCCACCAGAGTCAGACAGCGATGATCGCCGACATCGTGCGCACCGACTCGCCCGACCCACCTCTCAGCCCCGACGGCGACTTTGAACACACCCACACCTCCCATCCCGATCCCAACATCGACACCGCGACCACAGGCGACGAACCCGACTTACTCGTCGTCACGCTGCAAGAGCTAGACTTATCGACCGAGGCGTTGATCTACGCTACCAACCCCGCGCGCGACGATGCGTGGACCGCGGCCGTCGTCGCGGCGCTTGGCCATCGTGCAGACGGCGACGAGTACGTCAAGGTCGCGAGCAAGCAGCTTGTGGGGATGTTGGTGATTTTGATCGCGACGCGGGCGGTGAGACCGAGGATTCGCGATGTACGGACGGCGAGTGTTGGTGTGGGTATTATGGGGCTTATGGTAAGTCTCTCTCCCTTTCTTCTAAAAACTTCTGGAGGTCTTCGATGATTTGCTGACAGTCGCAAAAAAAACAGGGCAATAAGGGCGCTGTCGGACTGCGCGTCCGTGTCGACGGGAGCACGCTCACGTTCGTCTGTGCACACCTCGCGGCATTCGACGAACAACACGCGCGCCGCGATGCCGACTTTGTCGACATCACCCGCCGCATGCTCTTCCTCCCCAGCGGCATAGCAGACGTCGCCCTCCCCAGTAGCCCCCTCTCTGCGTCGGCATCTGACGCAGTGACCCCGGGACCGCTATTCCTCGCGGGCACGCCGGGCGATTTTGATGGTTTGGACGATCTAAATCTCAGTGTGCCTGGTCTGCAGACGATGGCGAGTACCCCGGCGCCGCTGAGTATCGAGACGGACCCCGAGGCTCTGGCGGCGGCGGCGACGGCGAGACGAAGGTCGACGGTGGTGGAGAACCCGATGTTCGACCCGAACGTCATTGCGGCCAGCGCGTTGCCGATCCCGTTGGAGAGTCTCGTTCCGCTGGAGAAAGCGTCGATGTGGGACACGGATGCGCTGTTCTGGAGCGTGAGCATTGTTCTCCCTGCCACCCCCCTATTTGATGGTTGGGCTGATTGTTGCCTGCAGGGCGACTTTAACTACCGTTTGGACCTGCCCGATGCTGATATTCGGGAGATGCTTACCGACGCCAACCATCCGCGCGACCGACACAATATCCAGGCGCTGCTTCGGTGGGACCAGGTTTGTCCTCTTTCACCATCTCTGTTATTTTGCTGACACGTCGAGTCTGCAGTTGAAGGCGTCTCAGCGAAACGAAACCGCTTTCGCTGGCTTTACCGAGGCCGATATTCGGTTCCTGCCGTATGTCAAGTTTCTGCCGTCGATAAATTGAAACCTGAGACCTTTTTTTTTGGTGCAGGACATACCGCTTTGATACCAGCATACCCACTGATTCAAATGGTTACGATATGAAGTGCGCCGCTCGATCCTGACGAGAAGCCTCGAGGGTTGCTCACGTCTTCACGACAGACGCAAACCCGCGTGGACGGACCGTATCCTACATATGTCCTCCGAACTCATCGGGGTCGAAACGCTCAGCTACGACGGCCACCACGAAGTCACGCTCAGTGACCATAAACCCATATCGAGCGACTTCTACATCGAGGTACAAAGCCACCCTCCCTTCTGAATATCTGGCCGCGGCTTTTTCTGACGAACTTCGAACTCTCGATGCAGACCGACGCGCTGTCGAGCACGTCACGGCAGATCTTGATGCAGACGCTCCTGCGTAGGACGGGAGATTGGCTGCACGATGAGGATGCGCCGCCGCCAAAAGTGGAGGTCTCACCTGCAAATATGGACTTTGGTGACGTCGAGTGAGTGGTTGAAATGTCTGGCTTTTCTTTGGTGTCGCTTACCAACTTCGCCAAAAAAAAAGATACGACGGTCCATTGACTCGCGAATTGACAATCAAGAATGTCGGCCAGGTCGGTGGTGCCATCTACCAACCAGCGTTATGTGTGCTCATGAGGTGTTCAGGTTCCTTGTGGATTCCGCTTTATCCCGCCTGCACCAAACGTGCCACTTTGTATGTCTCGATCATCTTGACAGGATTGGACGCTGAACTGCTCACCCAGGCGATGACTGGCTCACCCTCAAGTCTTCTTGGGTCAGTCCTCCCTGCGATGTCTCCAAGCTCTGCGACTGAAATGAGCTCTAAGGGCATTGTCATGCCGGGCGAGACGTTGACGATACCCATAACGGTACACGTCACAGCCAAGAATGCGTACCGTCTCAACACCGGAACACGCAAGCTCGAAGAAACCCTCATCCTGCATGCCATGCGCGGAAAGGACTACTTTGTTGCTGTGTCCGGCAAGTATTGTAAGTCGAGCCTTTGACAGTCATTTTCGTGTGGAAGTTGATCATTTCGCTAGTGCCAACATGTTTTGGAACGGAGTTGCGATGGTTAGCGCGACTACCTGGTCCGATTCGCGAATATAGCAAGAAGCAGCCCAAGCAGGAGCTCCTCTCAGAGGACCGTGCGACGAACGCCCCGATGGAGGTCATCAACCTAATATCATGGCTGATGCAGAACGGTTTAGAGACGGTGCGTCTGGAGGCACTACGCGTTTTTTTTTTTTAGAAGCTGATGCTGGCTCGCTCAGTCGGACTTGTTCCTCGTCAACGGCGACATCGACCGCGTGAAAGAAATACGGAATGTGAGAATAGAAACCGCGAAATCAAGGAATGGCGCTGATCTGACTTGTCACAGGCCCTGGATATCGGTTCAAGGCTGGAAGACTCGCTCTCGAGCAGCGACGCGTCGAGCGTAGCAGATACTCTGCTCGATATGCTCGACAGTCTACCGTCTCCCGTTGTTCCTCTGTTTGCACATGCTCAATGTGCTCAGATTTACAATCGAGAAGACGCATTCGAGGTTCGCATGCACTTATCCGCCTCCTGCTAACAAATCTAATGTCGCTGTTTCAGCTGGTTCAAACTCTTCCACCGGTGAACCGCAACGTTTTGATGTCGCTCGCGTCGTTCCTACACTTTTACATAGAGCAGACGTCGCATGAAGGTGCACCGGAAGACAAGGCGCGCAAGATCAACTCACTAGGTGCGCTATTTTCCACCACAGGTGTGACGTTCAGTACTCAAATGCTTGCATTCAGCTGCCATATTCACTCCTGTGCTGCTTCGTGACGACCAGACGACAGCAAGTATTTCGCCCATGGCGAAACGCAGGTTCTTAGTGAGCCTGCTGCAGACATGAGATGGAAATGTCGCGTTTGTTCCTCTCAACTTATACATCTTATCGCTTTCGTCTTTCATTCGAGCGGGTCGTTTCACCCGTTCGTCCTCGTTTGTCGGGATGTGCGAATCCTCGTGTGCTTCAGGCTCCGCTCATATCGGAATCAAACCCTGCACCCTGCAAAAATGCCAAATAGTGCGCACATGCCAACGGGACTGTACTTGAGCGGCATTTAGGAGATATGCTCTTGGCCTTTGGCCACTGTTCGCGTCGTGTTCCGCACTGTGACGATGCGCCGCGCCGTGGTAGCCGTCTCCCTGTTCCTCGCGTCCGCGTCAGCAGCGCCACAGAATTTTACGATTGACGACGCTCTGGCGACGAACGATCTGGCGCCAAGCCCGCGTTCAGCCCTGCCTCATATTGGGTTGCGCGAACGAACGCGAACGACTGCTCCACGTGCCAGACGGAGCCGCAGCCAGACCTTGCACACGGCAAGAGCTGGGCAGACAGCACGATATATCCGGATCCGAGATGGCCCAACGAAACCACCGTGTCCTTTCAGTTCACAGGTACTCACTCACTCATCCATATGTCGAGTTTGTGCTGTAAAGTGTGGCGCTGACTGACTCGGACCTGCGGTTGGCTCTTATAGGCACGGCGGTGTACATTTACGCAATCCTGGCGGGCGATCTTCCGAACGGCGCAGTCACGGGTACACATGTCGTCCTGCGAATCGACGGCCAGGATCGCGCAAACTTTGACTGGAGTCCTGGCGACACCAAGCCGACCCCGCCCGACTACCAATACAACCAACTCATCTTGCAGCAAACGGGCTTGGAGAACACATTGCATTCCGTCACAGTCGCCAATCAGATTGGCAACATCCGTGGCCTCCAGGTGGCGTCGGTTCTTCTCTTCGACTATGTTATGTATACGTGAGTGGCCGCGCGATCCTGTTTGGACGTCGCTAACAAAATGACACAGCACCGAAGTAGAAGAAAGTTCAACATCGAGCGTGGGGTCCAGCAGCAGCACGGAAACATATTCGGCAAGCACTTCGACGTCCTCGCAAACCGAAGCCGCCTCATCTTCCGGAAGCTCGAGCAACGCCTTACCAATAGGACTAGGCGTTGGCCTCGGCTTGTTCGTGGCAATGTGCTTGGCTCTGCTTGCCTATATTGTCCTGTTCCGCCGGCGCCGGCGCCGCGAGGTGGACGTGACGATCAGTTTTCCGAACCCTCGATCTACCAACCGCCAAGTTCTGCTCAAGTGACCTACGGATCTCCAGGAAGCAGAAGCGGTGCTGCACCAGCATCCTTTGACGCTTGGAGCTCGATCTCTCCGGTACCTGCCGAGGCTGCTGTCGTTCACCCGTATCGCGACGATTATCCTTCGACCATGCCTGCCCCGTCAACGCAACCTTCGTCGACGCAGGGCAAGGGGTCGACTATCGCAAGCGCGGAAGTCGCACGGCTTCGGCGCGAAAATGATGAATTGAGGACAAGAGCGCAGGCTCCGCCGCAGTACAGCGACTAAGCGGAGCGGGCTGGCTTTGGACATTATTGTAATTCTATTGGGTCTTTAACTTGAAGAAGTCTCAGGATCTCTGCTCAGGACTCTCCCTCATGGTATTCTTTATGCAAGATAGATAAAATTGAAAGGGTCTGTAGTACAGAGGTTCGAAAGGAAATCGTTCTTGAGTCTTTCGATGGCTTAGTCGCAGGAGAAGACGACGCTGCGAATATGTTTGTTAAGGTGTTGTTCAGGAAGTTGGCAAGAAGAGAACTCACGTCATGCCCACGTTCGGGGTGTTGCACTGCCTAAGGCTTGGGCCGCCGTTCGTTGGGTCGGAGAATGCCTGGTCGCCGCCACAGTCGCCGTGGAGACACTGGTTGCCGGAGCAGCCAGGATCGTCGAAGCCGAACTCGATGCCCATCTGCAGAGGCTGTCAGTACTGGACGACAACTATTGTCTCTGTAAGATTTACGTTGAAGCCGTCAACGCGAGACAGGTTGCACTGGCGGAAGTCGGCGTTGTCGAAGCTGCACTCGAGGAGCAGGCAGCCTCCACCATCAGGCCAGCCGCAGCCCTAAGAAGTCGTCAGCGACAAAATAGGGAGTATCCCAATAGGTCAAATCATACCTTGCCGTCCTCGCCCCAGATGCGCCATGCCAGTTGCTATTAGAACAATGTCAGCACGAAGCCACGAACGGTGACTATTATGGTCGACGACGTACAGACTCGCCAACGGAGGTTTCGGTGCTCTCGTTGGGGTTGAGAGTCTGCATGTTGTAGCTGGTGCCACCGACGTCGTGGTAGACTGGCGTGACGCTGCGGGACTGGCAGCGGTTCGTGATGGTGATGTGGTGGTCACGCTTGCCGAGGCTGGGTGCTGCGAGCACCGAGCTCGCCAGCGCAGCGACGACCGTGAAGGCAGCAGCAATACGAGCCATGAAGTCAAAAAAAGAATAAACGAAGAACGGAATGAACTCGAGGAAAAAGATGAAAGAGGCGAAAGGACAAGTTGGGGAACCATCTACTGCGCAGGATGTCATGGTATTTATACATTAAGTTAGTAAGATGTCGATGATTCGCGCCCATTTTCGGAAGTTGGATACCGTGCTGTGCTCATGTCCATCAACGCGACAGGGAGCGGCTCCATGATGCACACTAAGCGTGCTGCTCTGCGTCGCAACGTCGCAACCCGTTGCATGTGACGAGTCAAGAATTGGTGGGGCACATGAGAAGAGCTAGGAGCATACGAACAACACAGCGAGGCGGTTCAAGTCTACTCGTCTGCCATGACGTCCCGCGAGACTATTCAGGTAACCTCCGCGAGGCTCAGCACCATCATGCCGCATGTTCCGGGCTTGATTTTTGGACCCCTCGACTGCGCGCGATGCTCGGTGCTAAGAAGCGGTGATGCCGTATGACAGGAGGTGAGAGTTCAACAAGCGGAGTTGCGGAATGCACTTCGAATGCCCCTCATCTCAGCCCCTCATCGGCCTCGCATCTAGGCCATTAGTCTCATGCCGGGTGCCAGTCACCTCTCCATTGTCACGAAATTGGAACTGAGCACCGAGCAACGGAGGAAAGCAATTTAACCTCAAGGCGGTGGCAAGCGCAGTCCCAGGAAACCAAGTGACAGTTCATTTCTCCCAATACGCATTTGTCTGCATTAATAGAACAATCTTGGACCCGGAGACTTTGCAATACACGTCTCGTGTATCAAAGATGAAGGGCTTGATGCGTTACTTACAGCGGGAGTTGAAGACATATGTAGGTACACAAAAGCATACGACAACTAAAAAAACTGAGATTCAATTGCCTTTGAGTTTTGCGAGAGTTACTCGTCCATCCGATGCCGCTTCCGTGGCCCGTCGAAGGCTCCTGCTCCTGAACCTTGTTGGTTGCCGTCGAAGAAAGCAGGGTTGTAGTGGCCCGTTTGGCCACCGCCAGCGCCTCCGTAGCCTCCGCCTCCACCACCACGCCCACCGCCTCGCATGCCACCCCGCCATTGTTGTAGCCACCACGACCACGAGGCGTGTAACCTCCGCGCATGCCGCCGCCGCCAGCGCCGCCCATGCCCATGCTGTTCATCCCGGCACCCATCATGTTCATCATGGGCATGCCGCTCATCATGCCCGCCATCGGGTTCATCATACCCATGGCGTTCATCGTGTTCCCACCCATGCCGCCTGCTCCATAGCCGCCACGACCTCCCATGCCGCCTCCACGACCGCCACGGTAGCCACCGCCGCCACCGCCTCCACCTCCACTGGCGCCGCCGGTGCCGTCATTCGTGTACGTGCTTATCCTCTGTTCCCGCGGAGGAGGTTCTACGGGTCGCGGGACAATTAGCACTGACAAGCTTTCGTCCACTTGTCCGTACCTTTGGGCAATGTACGGAACGGGTTGCCATTCGATGAGCTGGTCAATGTTCCAGTGGCCTTGCCACCGTCGAGCTCGCTGTTTGTGGCGGTGGCGTCAGCGTGAGAACAATACGCGCAAGTGTTTGCAAATGTTTATGGTAACATACTTGGTTTCGAACCACTGTTTGACGGCGTTGGCGTTCTCCGCGCTCCCGCACTCCATATACGCAATGCTTGAAAAGAGCATGAGAAAAGACATCTCGGCAAAAAAGATTGATAGACTAAAAACAAAAACAAACCCTTTGCTTTTGCCGTTGACCTTGTGCTCAGAGAAGGTGATGTCCTTGAGGTCGACGTTGACGCCCGCCATGGCCGCCGTCTGCTTCAAGTCCTCATCCGTAACCCACTAATACAAAAATCGCGTGTCAAAATTACAGTAAAATTCTCGAGGGAAATACATCACGCGTACCCACTGAAGGTCGCCGATATACAACGCGTCATTGTGCCCACCACCACCGCTGGCGACGACGGTGGGAAGACCCGCTCCACCCGTCATCGCGCTCATGAGCTGCTGGTTGATCGGATTGGAGAGCGCCGCCGTCGGGATTTGCGGCAGTCCAGTCCCAGAGTTGTCGAAGCCTCCTCCTCCTCCTCCCTGGTGTTGGGTTTGAGCAGGGGCGTTGTTGGACATGGAGTAGTCCTCCTCTTCGCGCGGCCGTTTGTCGCCTACAGCAGGTTCATGCGTCTGCTGCTGCTCAGCGGGAACACTTTGCACCTCATTCGCACTTGTGGTCTGCGTGGGCAGCAGCGTGAGTCAGCGCGTGTTTGGCAACGTTTCTGCAAGCAAAAAAGAGACCGCGCGGACCTCAAGAGCATAGTCAACTTCGCCGTAGATGTCGAAGTCCTCAGCCATGACGTTGTCTTACACGAGCAGCACGTAATCTTGAATAGAAAAAAAAAAACAATGCGGGTTAGATTGAGGCGAGTATGGAGGGATTACAGCGCTGCTGACAGCAATACAGCAAATGCGTCTGTCTTACAGGATTTTTTGCGAGCGAACGCGCTGCAAAATACAGGCAGTGGTGACTCCGTGCGCAGCGCACGTTACAGCACACACACAATACAGCACCAAAGACGGGCACTACAGTGGGCCGCGCAGAGTTGCGCGATGGAAGAGGAAGAGAGAGAGAGCTGACGCGCTAAAACTCCGATTCCGAGCCCAACTCCCAACCTCCATCACCTAAAGCACGCAAACCACAACAGAGCATTTTCCACGCTTTGAAATCGAACTACAGTTGCTGCTACGTGAATTTACGTAATTTTTGTGCTTGATGTATTGCTGTGGACTTGTATGACAATGCTTGATCTGCGCATTTGTTGCTCAGCTGGCCGCTTTAACTTGGTGTGGTATTGCGCCACGCTCTAAATTTGAAGAGTCCGGCTCATCTTGCGATATGCGAGTTGGGAATTCGATAGTTGCAATGGACACCGTTGGGCAGCTCGTGCCGCACTCCAGACCCGAGAGCGACATGCTATGCTCGTCTCCGAGCCAGAGCCTGACCGCCAGTGCGGCGACGACAAGAGCTGCCGTCATATTTCCCAACAAAGTTGCCATAAGCGATCTGCAACGGATGTCAGACACACATGTTCAGTCATCAGAATGCAATGAACTGGCTTCGCGATAAACTGGCCGACCGTCAGATCCCCCCCACCCAGCGACATCCCAAGTGGCATCAGAAACATGTTGGCTACGAATAAAGAAGGTTCAGTTCGGTAAAGTCGAGCGAGGGCTGTGACAAACCCACAACTACGCCAATCCGTGTGAGTTTCTAGTTGTACCGTGCAACTGGCTCCACATACCGTGCTCAAAGGAACAAGCCACGAAGGCCCATATCGGGAACCAGACTGCCACGACTTTTGAAGTGACATCTTTTGCAGTCATGCCTTGCTGTTAAGAAAAGTCGTCAGCTCGTTGAACTTGCCACGAAGGAGGTTATACTTGCCCAGACCGCGATGCAAACGAGCCAATTACACCCCAACCCCTCAAGAAGACTTGCGCCCATGACGGGTTGATGCACCTCGCTCTGTTTCCGGGGGGTAGCGTGAGAGATGATGAAGAGACGCTATGAGAGAACCAACATTACTGCAGCCTTGATGTAGGAGACATATGGCTCAGAAGAAACAACGCCACTATCTGCGAAAGTATAAGAAAGAGCTCAAGGATATTTGAGGACGCACATCGGACGAGCACGAGGGAGACGAACAAGCTCCCCGCAAGGTTTCCAAAGAAAACGATGAACCAGTTTCGAGGTAAACCCCACCATGGGACGGCACGCTTAGCCAACGCCATCGGGAAGACCTGACACAAGGTTCAGTCAGACGTCTCGTGTGTGGATGGATACCAAATGAATGCCGCACCATCATGTTGCTCGTCAACAGTTCCTGTTGCTGGAGTATAATCATAACCAGTCCAATTGGAAACACAAAGCCCGAGAGCAGCTTCACAAGCCCAGGGTTTTCGCTGGCGAGCGTGGGCGACCCTCCTGCGACAATGAGGCTCATAAGACCTGGACCAAGTCAGTTCGATCGCATATCCTGCCATTCTAGTCTCGCACCTCCGAACGATACGAATACCCCTGCATTGAACTGTTTTTTGGTTAGCTGAACAGAGTGATAGAGGACCTTAGTGGTGCGTACGGCTTTGAGGAATAGTGCAAGCGGACGCTGCCTATGCTTCGAGACCGCCAGGTTGACTAGCATGGCCGCAACCTCCGCCGGCGAATGGGTCATAGTCGCTGTATCCATATTCAACGAGGGAAAGTTCGAAGGAGCGGTTGGAGCGAGGGAGGGTGGGTCCTGCGATGATGAGGGATGGAGGCCGCGAAACGTTAAGAGAGACAAACCGCCTGTCGGGCATGATGATCCGGGGCACAAATTCGTTACGCAAGCTAGAGAGGCTGAGGCTACTGGACCGAGCATGATCATCGGGGCTTGAGCGACGCCGAGCAAGCGAGACTTTGCCTCTGACAGTCGCTAGAAGGTTTCATGAAGCGCGCTTGACGGACATTCGACGCGCGTATCGGCAATGATACGAATAAAACGACCGAGAAAGCATATGCTTAGAAACTGCTGTTCACCAGGCTAGAACGTAGAAGTCATGACTTTGTGAAGGCATGAGGAAGAGAAAGGCCACGGAAGTCGTCGGGCATCGCCGCAACGCGCAATCTCCGACTGCGACCACCCCCGAACCTACAATCGACTTGCTGGTTAGCTTTTGGGGACAGAATCTATCAGGATCGGTGACTGTGCGGAGGTTTTTTTTTTTTTTTTTTTGAATCAGACTATCTCGGCTCGGTCACAATCTTGCGAGGAAAATCAAGGGTGCAGAACGGGTGTGCAGGAGAGTGGAGAAAAATGACAAGCAAAAGAACTGGAAAGGGGTATACTTGGTCGAAGATTGACTTTGTGTGAGCTCTCTGAATCGGTTACATACATCACGCCTTGTGGGCTTGCGCTCCTACGGATACAGTCGCATTTCCCAGCTTTGGTCATTATATGCAAACCTCGATTAGAGCCTAGAATGACGCAAGTTGACGAATGTGGTGATATGTTGGCAGGTGGCAGAGGCCTATCGCCGGCGCCTAAATTCTTTGCGCACACTTTTCCTCTCAATAGGGATGTCGTCCAAAAAGTCTTCACAACGACCGCCCAAGTCGCGACCTGCGTCTACATTCAATGCGCCTACTGCAGATGGTGTTGTAACACAAAGTTTCGTGTCGCAGTTTTCCCCAAAAGGCACAGAGTTCGCGATTGTGTCCCTGGCACTGGACAAGCCACATCTCCGCGTTTTCAACGTCGCCACCTCGCGCATGACCAACGAGCAGACATTAGACGGCGTTTCAAGCGTCAGCTGTATTACCTGGGCCACCCTTCGCGTGGAGGATGCCGCCGATGCGCTTCCAGCGAAGAAACGCAAAAAGCAAGCTGCAGGCGCGACATCTACACTCTCTGCCTCAGACGAGCATGTCGTCGCCCTTGGACTCTCCAATGGCGGCGTTTCCATTTATTCCCCGAGGCATGGTCGTGTGCTCCGCACTTTGCAGCATGCGACAAGTAGTTCCCCTGTTGTTGCCGTTGGCGCAGCTGCAGGCACCCTCTGGGTATCTACTACAGACGGCACGCTGCGACGATGGGATATTACATCTGGTGACGAAACTGGCAGCTGGAAACGGCCCAGCGCGTCTACATTCCTCGCTCCCCGGCCAGATCATCCAAACGAGCTGCTCGAGTGCTCGCACGACGCCCGCCTGCTATCATTTGACGACGAAGACGAGCCCGAGGAGCTCGCACATCTTAGTGGACATGCCTCCAGTATCATCGACCTCGCTTGGATTGGAAACTCGCGCGTGGCCACGAGTGCAGAAGGCGATCGCGTCGTGAGCGTCTGGGACGTCGCATCTGGCGCCGTCCTTGCGACACTCCCGCTCGACTCGGACGCGCTCGGCGTCTCGTCTCTCGATTCCACTCTCGTAGCGCGTTCCGGCACAGGTCGCGCGTTCGTCGCAGCCTTGCCAGTCACGCTCTCTGCTAAAAAACCAGCTACTTTGGAAATTGAGTCCACAGTCTCCATATCCCTGAAAGGCTCGGGGGCCTCCAATATCACTGGTGTCTTTCTGCGGCCAGAGCATCGCGGGCGGGTCTGCATTGCGCGTCTTTCTGCAGGCGTGCGACCCATCTTCGAGTCCGTTCAGTATCTCGACGAAGCTGGCGCGTACATCTCCGACGTCAAAGTCAAGCAATCCGACACCGGCCTCATCGCACGCAGGATAGCGCTGTGCACGACATGCAGCGGTACCGCGAAGGCCCTTCGGTTGCCGGCGGAGTGGCTGCAGCAGACGAGCCTGCCGTCCCAGAAGGTCATCTCGACGCCGCTGCAGCAGAGCTGTCGCTCGGCCAGCGGCTGGGACTCTCGCTCAAGCCGCAGGATGAGGATGAGGACGATGTGATGGCCGAGCTCGACAAAGGCCACCATATCAAGGCGCACAAGGTCCCGCGCGCATCTGGGAGCATCGCGCGAACGCTCGTACAGGCGTTGCATGCAAGCGACAGTCAACTGCTCGACACGGTGATCCGCTACGGCAGCGACACGCGTGTAGTTCAGGTGCGAATCGAACCAAGTGTTGCATGTGCAGTCTCGAATTCTAACCCGTTTCTGCAGGCAACAGTAAGACGCCTGCCGCCGACGCTCGCGGTGCCGTTCCTCACTGCGTGCACGGAGCGACTCGGGAAACGCGCCCAAGGCGCACAAATCGCAGGCCCGCAGCGCGGTATCGTCCTGATCAACTGGATCCGCGCTGTGCTCGTCGTACACGGCGCGCATTTGCTGACGATGCCCGACCTCGTGCAGCGGCTCGCCGCGCTACACGCAACGCTGACTACGCGGTCTGCGATGCAGGACCGTCTGCTTGCACTTAGCGGGCGGCTCGATCTGGCTATGGCGCAGGCTGCGCTGCGCACGCCGGCCGCCCCGAAGCCGCAGAGTAAGAAGGCGGACCCGGGCAAGGCGACGACGCTGTATGTGGAGGGCCAGAGCGATGACGATGCGATGGACGAGGATGATGCGAGCGTGGCGTCGGGCTCGGACGACGAGATCTTGGACGACTTGGCGGACAGCGACGCAGCGAGCGAGGAGCTGGTCGAACTAGGGGACGATGACGACTTGGCCAGCAATAGCGGCGAAGAGGATGAGGATGAGGACGATGATGATGAAGACGACGATGATGAGGACGAAGGCCCTGGCGCGCGAAGGAAATCTGCGCTTGTGGATGATGAGGCTGAGGAGGAAGAATGGGATGACGAAGAGAGCAGCGATGAAGAGTAATCACGAGACTCTGTTAAAAGGACCCGGGATGAGGTCCAACTTCGATGTACCTTACGTTCCAGAGTGAACGACGTCGTAGTCTTTCTGTCAGACGGAGGTCTCAACAGTCGACAACCAACCACAGACCGATATTCCCGCGTAACGTTATCTGGAACTTACAGGAGTGATGGTGCTGGGCCAATAATTGCCTAGAAGGCTAGAACAGCCGTCCAACATCCTCAGTGGTAAGCCATGGTCGGCTGCCCTAGAAGACGGGGAGATTGAAAATTCGAACAATCGAGTGAGCCTATGTCAT
Organism: Auriculariales sp. MPI-PUGE-AT-0066; assembly: GCA_020744175.1. Taxonomy (NCBI): domain Eukaryota; kingdom Fungi; phylum Basidiomycota; class Agaricomycetes; order Auriculariales; species Auriculariales sp. MPI-PUGE-AT-0066. The sequence continues at coordinate 68,159 of JAGTJP010000081.1, forward strand.
CACATATTGTGCGAGGGCAACAACTTCACTGATGGCTTCTTTGAGCCTTCAAGCTGTCGGAAATCTGTAATCCCGTACAGCGCGTTGTCCGCTTCCAGGCACTTGGGGCCGGCAATAAACGCGGTCAGGAGGCGCGGATCTTTCTGCCTCTTCTTGACTTCGACACAACAGTCCGAGACAAGCCTTTGGTCAGCTGCCATCGCCTTGGTTTGAGGCACGATGACGACCTCGGCTCGATTTGGCGTAACACTTGATCTTGAACGCGCTATGCTGCGCGTGCACCGTGGTAGCAACGCGGTGGACGTGCTCCTTGACTCTGCCCCGTGCGTAAGCATGGGTGCAGCGCCGTCTACTCCCTCCGACGGCATGACCAGTGCCGCTCCATTAATCCGGGATCTTCCTATTGAGATCCTAGGTGAAATATTCCTCCAGTGTCATCGTGTGTCTTTGGCGGCCAAGGATATCACACGACCGCTACGCCTTAGTCAAGTGTGCCGCTACTTTCGCCAGGTCGCCTTCAGCAACCCCCAGCTGTGGCGCAGCCTTCAGCTCGATGACCGTCGGATCTCGAGCGAGGTTCAGCAGGCCGGAGTTCTTGACCTCTGGCTACGCAATTCCGGCGCTTGCTCGTACAGCGCCACATTCTGCATACGCGACCACCCGGAGCGCTTTGCCAACACCGCCCTCCACGTCCTCCGCGGCCACACGCACAGGTTGCGAAAGCTTAAGCTCGTGCTGACCGACTGCCCCGCGTCGCTCCGCATCTGGAGCGTCTTTGTGCGCTCACTCAATCTCGACTATCTCAAGGTCTCCATCGACCCTGGGCCGGCGCGTGTTTACAAGTACCTCGGCGAATGTAGCTCAGTGGCAGGCGTGCTCACCAGCCCGCACCAGCGCGCCGCGTCGCTGCCAGTGTCACTCATCCCGCCATCATCGGCCTTCTCGAGATCGCTGTCCCACATGGTCTACCTTAAGCTGCACGACTTCCAGCAGGACAAGCCCGCAGCGGCCGCGCGCATCCTCGACTTCCTCTCGCTATGCCCCGCGCTGCAGGTCTTTGATTTCTGCGGCCTGCCGGTCGACGTGCGACGGAGCGCGAAGCAGACCGTCCATCTGCCCGTGCTGCGTGTCATGCACCTCCGCGAGACCTGTGTTGGCCGGGACCTTCTCACGCACATGCATATGCCTGCGCTTGAAGAGCTCCACATGAGCCAGCTCAATGTCGCATTTGTGGGTATCAATGGCTACCAGGAGTCGGGGGATAGCGATGATGAGGCTGGTGATTTCAGCCGCGTGAGTAACCCTGTCTCCACAGAATGCGTACCACCTCTGACCTCCGTTCAAGTCCCCCTACAGCGACCGCCTGACAGGGATGATGATGCGCTCGCTGTTTCGACGGTGCAACCCGCCGCTTCGCGTGCTCGACTTTGACTATGTCGACATGCGGACCAAGGACTTCTTGTGGTGCTTCGCGCACATGCCGCATCTCGAAGAGTTCCGCATTGTCGCTTCCGACATGAGCGACACCGTCATCGACGCGCTCGGCGAACCCCTCGACGACGAAGAGAACTGGCCGCTGCCGCGCCTGCGCCATCTCGTCCTGCGCGACTGCAACATGATTCGTGGTGCCGTTGTGGGGCGCATGATCACAGCTCGCAGTGTGGCCGGTTTGTTGCCAGCGCACTACGACGTAGCACTCTGCGAGCGAGTCGAAAGGCGCACCGTAGAGATCGGTCTTGAGGATGTTGTGAGTATGGTTGGATTGACAGTATACGTCGAGGATGTCCCCCCTAAGGAGGAACCCTCGATGGATGCGGCTGTCCAGGAGATGCATAACATGGAAGAGTAACGATATCTTATGATTATGAGGACTTTGTCTCGCTCACCTGTATCATCATGTAACATCATTAGCTGACAACGATCATAGGAAATTTTACACTCAGGCCTGTCTGACAAGTTGAGGTTTCTGGCGGTCTTCGAGATCGATCTGCTCGGTTCTTATCTGAGGCGTCCATTGGAGTTAACAGTTAATCTCTCCTGCGCGAGAGTAGTTTAGCTGGTAGATAGAAGGCTAACATTCGTGGTCATCGCACCAAACCATTGTGGCGAAACTTCTTCAATTGGTTACACAATCAATTGTTACAAATGTGGATGCATCAAGCAGAAACCAACAATAATACAATAAGCTGACCGAGAACTTGAAAGTCCATGATTCATGATTCGTTCGGACGTAATAAAATTGGTAACCTATAAAGAGGGACTTGCCCTTTTCCTTCGCGTGGTCAATGGAGTCTTGAGCCTGCATGGAATCGGGCGAGACGGCGCTGTTGCTTGCGGTGGCCGCGGTGGCCGTGGTGATGGTGATGCCTATGCTTGCCACAGCCCGACCGCGCCGCCAGGCCAGACTCTGTGCAGTTGCCGTCAGAGCCCTGGGGAGGGTTGATGGGAGGCGGGGTGCTCTGGGGTTCTGGAGTTGCGGTAGTCTGCGAGTCTGGCGCACTCTGCGACTCGGGAGTGCTCTGAGGTTCTGAGCTAGCTTTCGACTTGGGTTCGCCCTGGGGTTCAGGGGTCACTTGGGGATTGGGGTCAGGATTCGAAGTGGTTGTTGACTCGAAAATATCGTTCTGAGCACCGGGATGGAAGCCCATCTTCTCGTTGTAGGATGGAGTCGCCCAATTTCCTTCGGCCTGAATGACACCGTCCAGGTCGATCGTGTCGATGTCCTTGTGTTGGTGCCAAATGGTGATCGTCTTGGCCCCCGTCACACAATCCTCAGGTTTATTCTCGCACCACTTGGCCGGGACAGGCTTTGCAATCTTGGGGGCGTCAGGGCGGGCACCGGTGACACGACACCGGATTGCGTTCATGTACTGCGGTTTTGTAAGAATGCTGAACTGTACATAGCGATGCGCTCACCATGTTAGCCTCTCCACAGCCCCCCGGAACTTTGAGCCGGGTTCAATCGGTTGAGAGAGAATGAGCGGGGCGTGAGAAGACGACGATGAAGAGGATGAACAGGCTCCGTTGAGTTTGTGCAAGAGAATACAACAATTCGATAACTCACCCCAGCTCCAAGCACAGATGCAGTCGTCACATGCAGGAAGATCTGCTGGTATCTCATACTCTACTTCACGGTGCCAGGGTGAGTTCGGGAGAACGCTGATAACCTAGAGGTTCGCGTCAGCGAAGACAGGGAAGCCAACAAGCAGCATACCGTCATATCCTCCAGCTTCACATCGTGAATATCCGACTTGTAGGCAATAGCTACCGCAGATTTGGTAAGAGGTCCAGCCCAAATGACACACACCCACACACCTAGAACAGTGCCAGCCGCGCGCGTTTGATTCTCCGCGTGCAAATTCGGAATCTTCACACTGTAATTGATGAGATCGAGTCAGGAACTGGCTGGGCGATGAACGCACCAAGTGTTGTCCCATGCTCCTGGTGTATCGTAATCGGGATGGGCTATTCAAATGAGCACCGATATTCTGATTGAAACATTCTATTGAAGGACTTACGGTCATTTGCTACAGCTACATCAGCGAATACTCAACTAGTCAGAGGTGAGAATAAACGCACTAGGAAAGAGGCTGGTGTACCTGCCATCCCATGAGAGGGTGGTCAAGCCGCGATTGCCTGTCACACAAGAGTAGTGAGATCACGTGCAGAACTCAGTCATTGACTGGAAGCACATACTGGATAGTTCGAGCTTAGTCTTTCCACCAACGGGGCTGAGTTCGGTTTAGCATCCGTGAGCGTGCCGCGTAGTTGTACGTACAGATCGAGAAACTCCCCATCCGCAGGCGGAAAATCCTTGCATTTGCCATGCATCCAAAAGTCGTCCCAGCTGTAAACCAAGCATTGGTACAAAAGTGAATCAAAATACGATAGATATAGCTTACGACTTGTCGATTAGAGGCAAAGATGCTTCTGCACTATTCGGTTCGTCGTTGTTACTAGGGAGAGCATGAGTCGTGACTCGGAATCTCAGACAGCATCTGGTCAAACGCACTCGAGGCCGTTCAAACAGTACATTGCTGTAGTAAGACCTATTAGCACGCTCTTACTACCATATGCGTTAATGACACACCTTTGTGGAAAGCGGCGATGTGTGCGTTCACGACTACCGCGACGGTAAGGATGGAGAGTAAGTTGTTGAACATGGTGAATGTAGGCTACAAAAGGCGGGAAGTATAAAACAAAATCGACAAAAGAAGTTGAAAAGAAATAAAGTAAAATGAAGAAGAAAAGTAGAAGGGAAAGCGAGAAAGACGCGTCGGGGCGGTCCGCGTGCGAGTGTGGCATAAGAGCAATTGGTTTAGGGGCTCCAACGGTACGACCACCGCCTACTCCGTGGCAACATGAATTCCGCAGGCAGGCGATGCCGGTCCGAGTGATCAAAGGGGAAAGGATGTCCTTCGATCGAGAGGCAGTTCCTAGCAACTGCCTTTGGGGCGCAGCCGCGTTGTACCTGACATCCGCCGCGCACCCCCCGAAGCAATCGTCCCAAGTATGTGCTCCAAATGTGGATGCATGTGGTTTGATGAGTTCAGACTTTGCTTGCCTGAAGCTGACCTAATAGCATAGCACAACACCTACCACCGGCAGGCAGGCGATGCGACCGTCAGCCGGATGTCCGAGATTGAGTGCTGAGCCACTCCTCAAGATAGACAATGTCAGTAAGCTGTGAAGTTTTGAGTGGCGGTTATTTCATATTCTCGAACTCGACGAGCACTGGGCGTCGGAGGTTGCATGCTCATAGTCCACCGCTGAGGCTGACATGCTCTTTGTCGCGGCGAGCGACTCGACTGAGAAAGGACGTTCGGCTTGCAGTGGCCGCCGGTGATGTCAAAGCCTGGTGATTCGAGATCACCAAAGCAGGGAAGCTGAGAAAACTCTGCTTACGGGCGACGTAATGAAATCATAAGTCTAACATTGTCCAAGAATGGAGGCTTGCACGAGAGTCTAAGACAGTTGGCACCGTAGCAATAATAGTACACCCACCACGGAACCAAAGTTCAGAGTAATAATCATCCTTTTCGTTTGCCCCGTCCTCGAGCTTGCGTCCCCGTTCCACTGGTTGTCTTGCTGGCCACCGCGCGTACACGGCCCTTCTTCGCGGGCCCACGCATCTCTGAGTCGTCCTGCTCAACCGCCGAGCTCGCGTTGGTGGAACCTGATGCCTTCCTCTTCTGCCCCGCTCTCGATGCGGAGGAACCTTCGGCTGTCCCCCGGCCAATCTGTACCGCTGGGCTGCCTCTTTTGGATGACCCGGTAGCAAAACCTGCCGCAGACGCCTGGACAGGACCGTTGGCGCAGGCGATGACTCCTGAAACGCCTGCTCAACAGCTGCAGCGTGGTCAATGTCTGCTGATCCTGCACGTTCCTCTGTCTCCTCTTCAAGTTCTGCATCGTCCATGTCACGCTGTCCGTGAGAGTTGAGCCGCGAGCCTCGCCAATCGCTCTCGAAGATACTGCCCGTGGCAAATGTGTCCTGTTGCATGACCAGGTCGCTCGCTCTCGGCGCCGCCGTCCGCCAGCCATGATCGCCGACCTCAGCTTCGCCAAGTACTCGCTCTGTCGTAGGCCGGCCACCAAACAAAGCGAGTGGGATTGAGATCGGGTTGGCGCTGAGCGCGAGATCGTCTTCAATAGAGTCTCGGGCAACGTTCTCCAGCCATTCCCAGGGGCGATTTGTCACTGGACGCTGCATATAGTCTTGATTATCATCCATTGGCGAGCCAGGGCTCCAGATTAGGTTGTCAGTATAAGGGCTTTTGGCCTGGTGCGGAAGAATGAGCAACAGACGTCGGTGAAGCGAGGTCGTCATATTGGACGGCAGGTCGTCAGGCTTGACTGACGGCACATTCTTAAATAAATCCACAACAGTCGCCTTTGGGTCTTTGGGGAAATCTAAAGATGCAGGTCAGTAAAAAGTTGCTGCTTTGAACCGTTCTCACCGTCGATCAAAAGAGCTATCGTGTCCAATAATATCGCGAAAGTACTATGGTCGCTTTGTAATGGTCCTGCAAATCGCTTAAATAGACATCAGCTTTCAGTGTAGTCTGGTGTGAAGCGGGTAAGCTTACCGTACAAATCCTGACCAGATGCTGGATAAGAGTGGGCACTGATTGCTTTGTCCGTTCCGTCCAAGCATCGCGGACACTGAAGCTGAATTGAAGAGCGCGGCTGACAAGTACCAGGTGTTGAAGGGCGAACTGGGTTGTCAAATTCTCTGCGCTGATGCATGAGTCGAGTTGCGCGAGATTCCTTGCCACAGCTTCCACGAATGCGTCCTGAACGTTGACTTCAAGGGAAGGCAGCTTCGTGAGATCTTCTCGTAGAGGAATAATTGCACTGGCAAGCAGTCGTAGAACTTCGCTGATGCTCGTGAGCGCTGCACGTTTGGCTTCGGTCTCATCCTCGGTAGATGCGGCCAGGTCGTTCAACAGGTCCCGCAGGCGCTGCATGCCAGTGTTCAAAAACTGCAATGTGATTAGCTCCAGTCACGTTCCAGGGAGAGATGGCTTACCTTTGTCGCAACAGGTCCGGATATTCCGCGCAGAACGTCAGCTAGTAGATCGGTCTCGTCGGCAGCTACACGGTATCCAAATAGGCCATCGGTAAAGGTTTCAATGTCACGCTCTGTCTGCGAGCGCTTCTGTTCGTCGTCCAGCCCCTTTGCTAAATCTTGTAGAGTAAGGTGGACGTTGATCGACATCTTGGAGAATGTCCAAGGGTCGACCTTCGCAGTGATATTTTGCAGACCAGACGATGCAATCGAACTCGAAGGCTCCTCTTCAGCATCTTCGAGCGGCGAATATAAATCAGTGATAGGCTCTTAATTCGAGAAGGGGCACATACCACTCATTGGGTCACCGAGCAATGTGCGAAGCATTTGCACCAATAGGGAAGACGCGGGAGATGCCCCAAGAAAAATGTCTCGAACCAGGTTGATGTTCTTTCGAACTACCCACGAGAACTCGCGATCAGTTTGCAGAGCGGTCCTAACCGAGGACGCAACCTCGCGCAACTTGTCCGTCGCGTGAGTTTCCAAAGACGCCAACCCTCGCAAGGCGATCAGGAGATCTGCGAGTGTGCCGTTGTCATAAAATACCGCCCGGCATGCTTTGAGCTGCTGCGACTCTGATAGGCAGCGTGGAGGGATTGTGCCAGATGCGTCTGGTTGAGCGACGAGGAGGCTGCGGCCGAGAAGCGTGGCGGTATACACGCAGGCTTCTACCGATTCCCAGTCCATGACTTCAGGAGGTTCCAGGGTAATAGTCCATGCGGGGTAAACAATTCCATGGAGCAAGGTTTCGGTGCTGACAATACCGCGTGACACGAGTTGTAGCAGAAGCTGGGCCAATGTGTCCCAAACTCGCTGATCTGCGGTTCGCAGTTCGTCGAAGATTGGACCGGCAAGGCAGTCGGCAAGGTGAGAATCTAGGTTGCCTGCTCCTAGCTCATCAAGCTCAGAGAGAAACGTGACAAACTTGTGGAGAGTATCCGGGGAAGAGGCCGCGTCGCCAATCTGATTGAGTGTTAGGATCATGCCTTCAAGCGCTGATGATGTCCAGTTGGGTATACTGCTATGTTTGCTCCAAAGAGCGTGAGCTAGAATCGAAGGAGCATTGAACGCTGGGTCGTCGAGAAGCTGTGCAAACTCTTGATCCAGTGCAGACATATCTTCTGGACTTGCAGGACCGAGTGCGGGTTGACGCGTGGCGGCTGCTTCCAGTTGTTGATCGACAATGGCCAGTGTAGTTGACTCTACATCTGAGCCACGCCGAAGGGTGTGAAGCACCCGCTGCATTGCGCGAAGGGCGGCTGGCGATGCCCGGAGAGCATCAAAGGCGATTGCTAAGGCCGCGTCCAAGCCTATAGCTGCATCCATGCACTTGTACAAAAAGGAGAACCGGTTCAAATTACCGATGACAGCGAGTAAGAGTTCTGAAACTGTCGAGGTCCGGAGTAGCAGAATGTTGATCTGCGCGATATGTCAGCTCCGCGCCACGATCAGGCATAGCAACGTACCTCGCAAAGTCGACCAAAACAGTGTGTTGTGACCAAAAGCTCACTGAGAAGACCGTAGGTCCGAACCGCAATAGTGGGATCCTCTAACATTCCTCTGGAGAGAGAAGTCAGCGGGATCTAACCCATTTGCTGCTCAGTACTCACTTGGACCACTTCTCAAGGAAGATTGTCGCTAGCCAACCGCCCACAGTTCTACTCTGAACAAACTTGTTAGAGCCGAGTAGTGTCGGAAGCCTTGGCTTGAGCCGGCCGAGTGGTTCCTCATGCGGAAGAGAGCCTGCGGGAATATGTTAGAAGTTCACCGCAGAGCATGTTTCGCCTGTCACACCTCCGAAAAGAACAGGTAGCACCTGTCGTAGTTCGGCACGAACGACGCGCTGGATACTATCCTCCTCAGTCTCCCGAGCTCGAACACCAAACAAGGCCACCTTGCGTTGTCGTAAAAAAACTCCGTTATCCTCACACACCGGCAAATCTCGCAGTAGCGGTGCGAAGCGTGCCGCATCGTCCGCCGCAAGGGCTCGCAAGACAAAGCGGTCATACGAAAATAGGCCGCGCCGCTCAAGTTCACCTAAAACGCGTGTGGCACTGATGCCGAACTGTACGCCGTTGTCGCCATCCAGCCAGTTCATGACAGCTTCATGCATGTCGATTGCTAGGTCTGCCGCGGCGATGAGGGTACCAACTAGGTATGGGCGGTGAATACCATATTGTGTTGGTGATGCTGCCCAAGTCAACATGAGCGACATTGGTGGGCGTCTGATCGTGCAGAGATCGGTGTCCATCGTGACACTATTGAGTAACTGTATCTCGGACATGGTGGACCGCGCCTCGGCCATTGCGCGCTCTGGCAGAGTCTGGAAGAGCAGGGCGTTATTCCGGCAGTGGATGTCACGGAACTCGGGATCATCACCGAAGAGCTGTTGTAACATCGTACCATAAGCTGCCCACACGCTTGGACAGACGAAGGCATCCGGGACGGCCAGGAAGGTGCGTTGGAGAATCGCCTTGAGGGCCGTGGCCAGGAAATCAAGGTGCTCCTTGACAGAACCAGTTTCAATCTCCTTGAGTTTCCCGAGGCAGCCGTCAATGACGGGGACCGCAAGGACGCGATGACTGGTGAGCCCGTCGAGGTATTCTTCGCAAAGATTGGCCACAAAACCCGCTTGCGCGAGGTTGGCTAGTGAAAGCTGCTGTGCAAGCCACGAAAGAAACGTGGCATGATCGACCAGGCTCTCGACATAGAACTCCCGGAGGAGATCAAGCATGTAGGCAAACTTGCTCAACCACTTCTGCCGTGTCTCCGGCTCGCCAAGAATGCTCTTGAATGTGAGCTTGACGGCGGCAATGCGCTGTGGATTGGGCAAGCCAATCTCGTTCAGCATCTTTTTAATGTAGGCGGTGACGACGTTGGCTAGATCGATGCTGTACATGTGTGGGTGGAAGACCGTGCGGTTCCGCATGCCGATCGTCTCGTTCGCACCAATAACACGAACGAACCAGACTGCACGAGACACCACGACGTTGTTGATAGACAGCATGTCGAGCAGGTCCGCGCCTTTGATGCCACTGGGAACACTGCGGCTCAGCCTCTGGAGAGGTATGTCAGGATTGGCGAGATCCTTAACCCAAGCATTACGTCTGGCCTCCGGAAAAGCAACTCGAGTTGGTGGGCGGAATGGAAGCGCTCTGCAGGAGGTCAGTATGGAGCAATATGCGGAGCAAGTACGCACTCTTGTTTGGTCGCGTTCTCGGCGCGACGTTCGATGACAAGGTCGAGCAGTTGCTTAATGTCGTCGAGGCCAGTCCCATCACGCAGAGTAGACAGCGAGGGCTTAGCCGTATAGCTCTCTGCCTAATTGGTTTATTAGTAGTAAATATCGACATGGGAAGGCAAGTCGTACAGGAACTTCGTTTGGGTGTTGGTATCCCTCCTGAACAGCCTTCTTGTCGAGAGATTCCTCCGTCGCACCAGCAACAGGAGGGTAAAAGTTCGCATGACCTGATGAATGAGTGAGAGTGGAAACCTAGGGCAGCACATGCGCGCGTACCGATGTCAGCAGTTGAATGGATTCGTTTGAGCCATGTTGGTGGCTGCAATGCCGTCTGAATCGAGGAAGATGAGCTCATAGCCTAGTTGGAACTATTTGCCCAGCCGGCTGACATGCTGCGCACGAGTCGCAGCAACGGTGTGGGGAGAACGTGTCAAACGGCGCGCCAAGTACGCGCTCAAGTTGCGTATCGGCAATGACCGCCGCGTTCAACTCGCAAGCTGGTTCGTCGAAGTTGTTGGATATAGTATATACTGATCAGTACGAAAGAGTGGTACACAAAGGGCCGTGTTTTTTGTTTTTGTTTTGCACGTGACGTGTACTTGCTGTTTTCGTCGTGGAGGACGGTCACACATAACGAGGTCAATTACTCTAAAATCTATGTACCCCAATGTGTGGATATCTGAGCTCATTGTGTCTGTAAAACTTCTTGATCGAAGGCTAGGCGGATAGCAGCTTGGACATCTGGCGCGAAGTAGGTTGGTGCGTGCGTCGGTGGCCCTTTCGCGCGGTCGTATACACCTGTATCGACGAGAATCGAGTTCCACCCTGCCCCATTAGCTCCAGCAATATCAGATTCGGGATTGTCTGAGGAATTGTATCAGCACTTGCATCTACATGGCTGACAGTGAGCTTCGGCAGCGAGTACAAACCTCCGATCATGTAGCTGGAAAATTGTCAACGATGCAAAAGCAAACAAGTGCAGACAAAACGCACTATTGAGTGTCCTCCGGCTGACCATGTGATGACTTTACCAGCCCAGCAAGCATCGATTTGGCGTAGTCATAGGTTTCCTTAGTTGGCTTGCCGTATTGTTTGTACGGGTATTCGCCACCTTCGAGCGACCGATAAACTGCCTGAAATGCATCGCGAAACGCGCCCTGACCAAGACGCACGCGATGGAAATGACCTCTCCACACTAAATCTGGGTTTGTAAAGACAAGCTCAGGTGCGGGTTGGTCGGAGCAGTACTGATTCCTCAGGACATCCGTGAGCACCTGGATTTCGAGGAACCACGATGGACGAGGATCGTGCAGCACAAAGATGGCGGCTATGGGTGTGTGATCGAAGTTGCATTTCTTTTACGTCGTCAGTCATACGGCCCTAGCTAGAAAGATGAGACCCGCCTTTGTCAAAGCAAGATCATCATCGTTCACGAACTCGGCTCCCAAGGGCCAGATACTATGCAACGTAAGTGTTGCGAGCAGGTATCTGAAAATTTATGCTCACACCTTGGATTCCACGCGAAGAAATCCATTGGGATGAAGACATTGCGAAAGCCGTAACTGTTGTCACCGTGAGGACCGGTAGGATGACTAAAGGTCTCGTGAAATTCTTACCTTTCAGCGATTCTTCTCCCTGTGTCCCGCTTGCCTCCAAGAACGAGCACGTTCTTGTCCCAGTAACGGTTTGCCAATGGTTTGAGAACAGTATGAGACTGAATTAGGCGACTTTCATCTATCTGCCAAGTCAAAATAAGCCTGAGTCGTCTCTTCAAATGCGAACCAACCGTACAGGAAATTCAAGGAGGTCGGAAAGCTTCTTGCACTTGGTCGCTTCGAGATCTCCCCCGCCGTTGGTCAACTGAGATCGTGTCAAGAAGCCGATTCATGAGAGAAACGGCGGGCTTCACGAGGATGAATGGAAAATGCCTTCAAGGCACATCAGACATGAAGAAAGGGCGATGAGAGCAACACGGCGTACGCAGCAAAGGGGTTATCGCCGCTCAGAAACTCGAGCGTCCTTCGCGCTCCAGGAATGACTTCGTGACCTCGCACGAGCACACCATCCTGTTGAAGTATTAAGAAGGGTTGCTGTGGGCAAGCTTGCGGTTTGATGCACAATATCAAAGGCGAACGCGACATTTGGCTTTGTCAAGGAGTTGGACGAGACTGTACTGTCTCCGTCAGCACGCGGATTAGCCAGCTATCAAGTATACGTACTATGCCGCACGTGTAATGGGACGCGCGCTCTTCCACTCCGCAAAAGCAGACCGCGAACTAACATGGTCAAAGACTGGTCAAGGTGAGTACGGCGAAACCCGCAATCTCTCGTGACTTGTCTCCTCTCTGTCGCCTTGCGCGCACCATCGCTAGCTGCGAAGGAAAAATGCTCTATAGCGTTGTTGAAGATAACATCCCGCTTCGTAGCTACTGAACACCCGAGCCAGGCGATCGCGTTTGTCGCACTTCAGCGTCAGCCGGGCTAGGTTACTCGCAATGCAGATATCCTTGATTCAGGCTGCATTCAAATCGCTATGGCTTGAGTGAGGGATGAGTTCAATTGGGCTGTTTTTACAAATTGGCGAGTGACTCAACCAACTGTATTCTATTCTTCGCGGCACTCTGAGAGCCGTTCGGTTAAGTCTTCCCCTTGTTACAGATACACTGAGGTTCACCAATGTCTTCATAGTAAGGAACCCAACTGCTGCACCAGGCCTTTCATCAATCAAATTAGTCCTGCCATTCATCCAGCAGAAGCTCGGGAAGATGTCGGTAAGGTGAATACCTCTGCTTCGCGCTATGAAGCTGGACGGCAATCCTCGCCGACTTTACTTATAAGGGACAGCGCCTTCAAACTATCAACAGTGCCTCGCTCAGCCATGCGTTGGTATCTACTAGCAGCGTTCATTGCATCAACAACGGCGCTTAAAGTACAGATCACCCCCGCGGCATTCCCTGTTCGCCAGTTCGAGGGCTACACGGTGTGGCAGATCTCCGACGGCACTGCATCCAACACTTCGACTTTCGATGGCATTAGGCTTACACTAAAGCCTATCGATGACGTCTTCCTTGGTGGGCGTTACCGCCCTGTCTCAGACCGCGACTTCCCAGCTGGTTCATACTACGGCGAGTTTGTGGTCGGAGTCGGCCAGTCCTCCAATACCACTACTGGCAGCAAGACTTTGAGCCTCAGCATTAGCGGTCTTAGTGCCGGAGAGCATACACTCTTAGCATACCACAACGCCTGGGATGCGCTTTCCTCCGTTGCCAACATCGATGTCGCGGTCGACGGCACCATTCGGCAGGTACGCTACGTTTCTATTATTGAGGAATGCTCGCTCAGCCTTTGACATTCCTTAGACCAATCTCGCGCAATCCGTGCGAAAAGATAGCATCTGGAACGCTGCCACGTCGTTTGTGACCTTCGATGTGGGCTCGCCAGCCGAAGTGACCACCGTCACATGGACTCCAACCGGGTCCGGCACCGGCGCGGACGCCCGCGCGTACTTGAACGGCTTCGAAGTTGACGTACCTGCTATCCAGACCCAGCCTTCTTACCCCGAGCCTCTTCTTAATGATGATCACGCGAACGCCGACTCTGGCTCCATTGAATTACAGTGGAGGGCCGCAGCGGGCATCAATGTGACTTCGTATGCGATATATGTCAGCACGGTATCTGCTGAGGATGCACAGACGGCTGCAGCACCCTATGGAGCTTCAATTGAATCACACGTCACCCTTTCAGACATCGACCATTTCAAGACATACTGGTGGCGTGTCGACACTATCACGACATCTGGAGCTACCATTACTGGACGAGTCTGGAAGTTCCGTCCTCGCGTCCTCGCGTTCCCTGGCGCTGATGGATTTGGCAAGTACGCCATCGGCGGTCGCGGTGGTAAAGTGCTGCGGGTCACCAGCTTGGACGATTATGGATCGGGCACGCCAATCAATGGAACTTTGAGATGGGCGATAGAGCAGTACAAATATCCCCGAATTATCGTGTTCGATGTTGGTGGTGAGTTTGTTGTACAAACAAGTCGTACACTTCTTGTTTACTCACTGTGCTCTGTGCTCAGGCGAAATCAAACTCAAGTCGAAGCTTGTCCCAAACGACGGCTTCATCACCATTGCTGGGCAGACTGCCCCGGGAAAAGGTTTGGTATCTCTCAACATTGCGAAGTCTTCTCATGCGCAAATCCAGGCGTCGTTGTCACGATATGGACCTTCGGTCTGTCGGGAGCACGAGACATAGTCTTCCGTCACCTAAGGGTGCGAGTAGGAAAAGACAGTGGAGTCACCCTCGACGGCATGGGTAAGTTAGTGTCAGCTTATTTCAGGAAGTTTATAGGCTCATAAAGTCATCCAGGCATGCGCGGCTCAAACTACGCAATATTCGACAGATGTTCGATTTCTTGGACCATTGATGAAGCATTTGTGAGTCCTACCAGAGCCCACGGCCGCCTATTCTAAATATCAGCATATATCTCACTCAGTCGTCGCGAGATGCGTATAATATCACGCTCCAACGCACCCTTATTTCAGAGCCCCTGAACGCGGCCAACCATTCAAACTATCCTGAAGGCACGCAGCATGGTTACTCGGCCAGCATAGGCGGTGACCGGGGATCATTCCACCACAATCTTCTCGCACACGCGCAAGGACGGTCATGGAGTATGTCGTGCAACCAAACAACCTGCCCACAAAGCTAATTTCACTGTCATACAAGGCATGGCTGGGGGTGTAGACCAGACAGCAACGTTCAAAGGACGGCTGTCAATCGTGAATAACGTCGTTTACAACTTCGGTATCGTTACGCCGCACATCTGTCACCATATTCTCACTGACAACCTCTCAAGGGACCCGTGTCACTGATGGCGGAGCGCACGAAGTCGACTTTATCAGCAATTACTACAAACCCGGCCCATCTTCCAAGCGGACATATGATCTGCAGGCTACGTATGAGGACAACTTGCCAGGTACTCAGCAAGTTTGTGGTTCTTCATCCTGCTTCGTGCACCATTATTGACGCGATTGTCCAGTACCACTGCTCTGGTAATATGATGCTTGGCGTTTTCGACGCAAACTCCACGCAGGTTGGCCCCACGAACAATGGGACCGGCTATGCCTGCTATGCGCAGACAAGTTTTACACCGGTGCCCACGTACCAATACTTCTTCGACGACCCATTTATGCCGAACTCCGTCGAATACCAACCGGCGACGGAGGCGTATAAGCGTGTCATGTCCGATGTGGGCGCCTGGCCGCTTGACGAGCACGACACACGGATCATCCGGGAAACGCTTGATGGAACGTTGGTTGCAACTCTTTTTTTACCCGATAGTTTACACTGCTCACATGGGCTCACATGTTTTACCATCAGATACACGTACAACGGATCTTACACCGGATACGCCGGGATAATTGACGACCCCAAGGACGTAGGTGGGCTTGAAAGCTGGCCGGAGACGCAAAAGCCGTCGTGGGACATAGACACTGACGGCGATGGTGTTCCCGACTGGTGGGATGCCTCGACTGGTGGAGGTCTCGGTTGGAACGCTCTAGATGGCTATTTGAACTGGCTGGCAGAACCACACCAGTTCATCGCACCCGGAGCCGAAGCGACCATCGATCTTGTCAGCTTGTTTAAAGGCTTCGCCGATAGCCTCAGCTTCACGGTAGCTACAGATACGGGATCTGTCTCTGTCTCTGACTCAACGGCGACTTTCACTGGTCCCACTACCGCGGCCGTCGCCAGGCTCATAGTATCTGCAACGGATTCGGAGGGCAGCGAATGGTTGCGACCATATGGTATCGCTATTATCTGTAATTTGGGTCTATGTTCATGACTGAGCATTTATGAACATCTCTTCGCATCCAGATCAAACAAACTTCTCTCCCGTCAACTTGTTGCTGAGGTCCCAAAGCGTCTGCGCAAGCTCCGGATCTGTCGCACGCGAGTGAGCCGGGTACACCTGACACTCGTTGAGGTAGTTGCCATTCGGCACATTCGGGTCAAGCGCGGCCACCAACGTCGTTGCGGCACCCTGGGCGGTGTTCTTCAAAATCATGGGCTCCATGTTCTCCGTAATCGCCATCACAGCCATCAGGTCATTGATGTTGTCCATAGTCAGGTGTGCCCCGAGCTGGGTGCCTTCCGTGCCTTGGGGCAACATCAGCAAGCCTTAGAAGCAATGATCAAAGGATATGACGTACGACCAGGATTCAGCGACAGCGAGTAAATGCCGCGCTGTGCCAGTGACACTGAGAGTAGCACGTTTCCAGCCTTGCCCTGCCCGTAGCCTTGCCACACATTGTACGGACGTTTCTCCCAGTTATAGTCATTGTAGTCCCAGTGGGCAAAGCGATGGCCGCCACTGCTGACGTTTATGACCGTGGGTTTCTCGGAAAGCTTGAGCTTAGGAAGCAGCAGATTCGTTAGGAGGAAGTGTCTGGGGGCAGGGTTATAAGGAAGAGCATACAAAGCGAAACACTCTTGCTTACCCCAGGTGGTTGACCTGGAACTGGCTTTCGATACCATCCGACGTGAGATGGAAAGGTTGAGCCATAATCGCTGTCAATATGTCTCAGTTTACGCGCTTGCGGTGGTGCTACGAAACGGCGGCTTACCTGCGTTGTTGATGAGGACGTCGAGACGCGGGATCTCCGCATTTTGTAGGATCTTGTTGGCTGCATTCCGCACAGATGCAAAACTCGCAAGGTCTAAAATGACGGAAAAGACATTGATGTTGGCGTCGAGAGACCTGATCTCGTTCACGACGTCCTGGAACCTTTCTGGAGCGCGTCCAGCAAGAATGATGCAAGACGGTTTGCCCTTTGCAAGCGCGACTGCGGTGAAAGCGCCAATGCTTCCAGTGGTTGGTCCAGTAATCAGAACTATAGTGCATGGGTCAATCGAGACAAGGGAGTGGATGTGATGACACTTACAAACTCGGCCGGCGACTTCGTTTGAGAACGCGCTAACGACCTCGTCGCCCGTGGTGGTCTCATTGAAATGACTGAAAGTGGCCATGAAGTGAGGATGGGATGCGAGTGACGAGCTTTATCGCGCCATCTGCGTGCCTTTTATTCAACTGAAATAAAGCCTCCGAATAAGCTGTTCCCATGTAACCTAGGGCGGTTTTGCTGGACTTGGTATGGGAGGCGGCCGCTGACAAATTGAGTTGTGGTCATCGCGTCGGCGACCAGGACGCTACGACCCCTGGGCATTATTAAGCATCTCATTTGCCTCAGGTTCGTGCTATAGGCGGCGGCCGTTGACAGCTACGAGTGTGAGTAAGAACATCGCCTTTGCATTGAACGAGTTCTATCGTGTTGCAGCACGCCGAAGCATCTCATCTTCGTGATCGGTGATCGAGATGTCTGTAATACTACTAACACCAGCAGAGCTTCAGCTTGCTAGAGTATCTGGAGATAGAGGTGCGAGGTCGTGTTTCCTTTGGTGCATGCATTTCGATCGGAGTTCCAATCGTCTCTACCTCCTGAAGGGAGCCAGCCGGTGTTGCTCGGAAAAGCTCGCATCTATCTTCCTGTAACGGACTCTATATTGACTTTTGATTCTTGCGACGTGCAATATTACCAGCGACACGTTCGGTAAGGAAAAGTGCCATCTAGTCCAACGTAAACTCATTAATTGAGGGAACTCTAGTCATACTACATTACCAGCACGCTCATTAACAAGCTCAAATCCTACCAGCATGAGTATATCGAGACTTTCACTCGCCCGAAGCTGCCTACCCCTGTCTGGCTTCGCGATCATTCAAGGCGCACGGGTCTAAGGAGCCGCCCCGCCGCCTGCCGCCAGGGCCACACAGTGGGCTCTTGCTCTGCTCATTACTCTCAACAGTCGCTCGGGCCGATGCGCTGCTTCCTGGTCTGTAGCTGCGCGGTCATCGTAGCGGCCAGGCTCATGCCACCGCTGACCGGTAGCGAGCTTGGTATGCGCGATGAACCACATGCCCATCCTTTTGCGGCGCTGGATTTTGCCATTGGACCGAACGAAGATAGTAGCGGCTTTCACTTCAGCAGCGATAACTTGAACATGCCCGCGCCTGGTCACAGTCACACCAGTTCTGGACACGGTCCAATCAACTTGGCGAGCGTACCAGAGCCGAATCCGCTCTTCAATCCCGCACACTACGCCGCACTTGGTGGGCAGGACGACGTGGTGGATGCGAACCAGGAAGAAAGCACCGGCCCTTTGGCTGTCAGTAATTCTGAACCGTCAGTGACACTCACGTTTGCCGATGGCGACGACGATCAGCCCACAGACCCGGCAGGTCTCGCAGTTGCAGGTCAATCCACCTCTTTTATTCTTCCGGCGCCGTCTTCTACTTCGTCCGCATTGCTGCCAGACACAGATGAGCAGCTAAGGGGTGGTGTTCAGCAAGCCCTCGCTGGTACAGCCCCTGTATCAACAAGTGTGATAAGCAGCTCGACCACCGCACTGGTCTCGCAGACAAGGAGTACGACGTTCACCTATTCGGCGAGTGAGCTATCAACAGTGACTGACCCTATCATGGCAACGCCAACGGTGCTCGCTGTTTCATTGTCGGCGTCGAGAACTACACCGAGTGCCACGACACCATTCATCTCTATTACGCCATCCGCAAATCGGGTTACGGATGCCCACCTCTCGGGTAGCTCTCAGGCACAATATTCGACATCCACCGACGCGACGCCAACCGGGACACCGTCCACACACGTAGCAGCTGCAAATCCCGTCGACCAGGCACGTGTGCGCACGATTCTCATCATCATCGGCGTACTGGTCGGCGTCGGGCTCGTATTCCTGCTCTTTCGGAAGTGGATCCTCAACAAGGTGTGCGGACACCCGAAGGTACGGTCCGAGGATGAAGAGTTCTGGGTTGCCCGACCGATTGAACACAGTGACTACAGTCCGTCCATCAACTTAATTTGCTTTCAAGTATATCTGACTCAGGTTTGGTTCGATAGCTCCGAAGAGTGCAGAGATCGGACTTGATGTGGCGATTGAGAAGCATCGCGAGAGCCTTCAGCTTGATTCTCCGGTAATCAACACCGCTCCAGCGCACACGCCGGGTCCTGTGGCCAGTCCCAAACTCCAGCCTGCTTCGCCCGGCTTGCCACGTCCTCCACGCTTCTCCTCCGAGCAGCAACAATCGTTGGACGACAGGCACACGCCTCGCACTTTGTACCCCCGTTCAAACTTGGGCTTCAATACGACTACTGTTGGCGCGTTCATGGGAACAAGTGTTGGCGCATACCCAGAGGTTGGAGTTCCTGGATGTAGCGATCCGTCATACCCACGACCGGTGAACTTTGGCGGTGATGGCGATCGACTTAGTATCCACCCTGGTGATATCTGGCCTGGCTCGCGCCCTTATTGAGATTGTCATCGTACTTACGCTCGCCACTTGTTTTGCCACGGAAGTTGCAATGGATATCGTTGTCTCCATGCGCCAGCTGTTGACGCCGGTTTTTCCCCGGTTGCGACTTCACGGTCGCGTTTGATTGCCACGAGCACGCGTCCGCTTATCCAATTCCAATTCGCTGCGGAAGGCTCTGCATCGGGGGCAGGTTGCCCATCCCTTGTGCGATGCCATCAGAGGATCCTTCTCGATCGTTTACAAAATCCAGGACGTTCGGCATCGCGAATCCTGTTCAGCACTTGTCTTTCTCCTTCCTTCCTGCTCGCACCTTTCGCGGCCTTTTCTTCGTTTTCTTTGCCATGGTCAACTTTCTTCGTTCAGTTCTCTTTGTCAGCGCCGCTTTTGCCACCACAACCTTGGCATGCCCGACAGGTCATCCATCGCAGACCGCAGCTCCTTCTACTACGCAGCCAGCGGATTCCTCCACCGCACCTTCTCCTACTCCGGCGGTGATCTCTAACCCGCCAAACATTGAGCTCGGAGAGACCAATGTGATGTTCAAGGGCACGTACCCACGCATCACTCGTCTCGCGGATGGTAGCCTTCTCGGTGCTGTTTCTTATGGCGAGAATGGCGAGACTGTGATCGCTGCCATTACGTCTACCGACGAAGGTGTCACCTGGTCTCCACTCGGCGTTGTGACTCATGGAACCGGCGACATCTCAAATCAGTATCCTCTGCAGCTACCGAGCGGTTCGTTCACACCCTTGATATTCATAGACGACTTGGTACTGACGGGCCGAGTATTGTTAGGTCGTATTTTGATGGCGTTCCGCAATCACGATAAGGATGCCAACGGCAGCTATGTCTTCTTCCGGATCACTGTCTGTTTCTCGGATGACGGTGGCAAGACTTGGCAGTTCTTGTCGCAGGCGGCGACCGACCCGGCAGGACCTAATGGTACGGACCTCCACGGACACGAGTGGACAGATCTTGCTGACTGTATTTGCACAGGCAACTGGGAGCCTCTCATGCGTCTGGCAAATGACGGCACGCTACAGATCTACTACTCGCGTGAGAATGCCGCAAATGACCAGGACTCCTTGATGCGCACGTCGACGGACGGTGGCGCGAACTGGACCTCGGCGAACATTATCTCCGGCTCAGACGTCACGCAGCGCGACGGCATGATTGGCGTTGCCAACTACGGCGGCGACAACCTCTTGGCGATCTTCGAGACGACCATCAATGGCAAATTCCAAGTCTGGAGTGTGACGAGCGGTGATGACGGCAAGACCTGGGGCAACCGCCGCATCGTCTATGCTCCTTCAGATGCGAACGCCAACGCTGGTGCTCCGCAGGTCGTCGCGGTCGGCAACACGCTCGTCGCCAGCTTCATGACCGACGAGGATGCTCCCGGCGCGTCTGGTGCCTGGCCAGCAGGTGCCTCAATGAAGATTGTCACTTCGCAGGACGGTGGCGCGACGTGGACCCAGAAGACGACTGTGTTCAACAGCGCGCCGAACAGCTTCTGGCCTGGCATGATCACACTTGACGGTACCTCCCTGCTCGCTGTGGCGGATCAGGCTGGATCCAAGGCCGTCCGTGTGTCGCTGTCGTGAAGGCCGAATTTCGCCAGCATCAGTTCATTCCCTTGGCGAGGTTAAATCAAAGTTGACCTTGTTCTAAGCAGTCTCCATCGCGTGACTTTAGATTTCGTAACTATAGGAATATATTTTCTTCCTTTTTCCAAAAGTATCACCGCGTGTTCTAATAATCGCCGGACGCAGCGTAGCGTGGTATCGGCAGAGCGTGTCATGTCGGTGTCGGCCGGCGGCCGCGTGCAAAAGTCAAAAGCTGTGCGATCACTCGTGCAATTCTCATCAGATCCGCACCTTCATTCGGCCCTAGGAACTCTCCACGCATGTCGCAAGCTGCGGTCACTGCATGGAGAATTGCATAAAACCAGCGCTTTCGGACGCTGGCACTTGCAGTTACTTTCCTTCTTCCCTCGTTTTTTTTTCCTTCCCTTGGTCGCTTGCGTTTTTTCCTTCACAATGCTGTTCAAGGCCTCTCTTCTTACTCTCGCTCTTGCAATTTTCCCGAGTGCTCATGCCTTCTCCGGCAAGACCGCTCGTATCATGCCCATCGGCGGTAAGACCGTTTTCAAAACTCTTTGCCAACGATATCTCATGCAATTAACTTATAGCCTCTATCACGAACGGCGTTGGCAGCAGCCACGGAAATGGCTACCGCGACGATCTGTACAACTTGCTCGCGAACGACGGCAACACGGTCAACATGGTCGGCCGCCAGAAGGCAGGCGATTTCCACGACCCAGACAACGAGGGGTGCGTTCCCAGGCAGCTTATCTAAGATTGACTCGACCTGCCGAGCTTACCTTTTCCATCGATGTCAGATATCCCGGCGCTATCATCAGCGAGGTGAACGACCGCTCGCAGGAGGCCATGCCCATCATGCGGCCCAACGTTGCAACCATCCTTGTCGGCACCAACGACATGTCGCGCTCCATTGACCTCGCGGGCGCACCGGATCGTATCTGGAAGCTTATCGACGACGTCCTCAACTGGGAGTGGCTCACCATGGTCGTCGTTGCGACTTTGCCACCGAACGCAAACGGAGGTGAGCTCATGCTCTCGGCATTTTCGGTGCCCGTTGTTGCATCGATCTGACAAATGACTCGCACGTCAGACACCAACGCCCGCATCGACGCTTTCAATGCCGCGCTCCCGGGCGTCGTTCAACGCTTCAACGACCAGGGCCGTTGGGTCTTGCTCGCGGACGCACACTCCGTCGTTGGCCTGGGTGACCTCGTCGATGGCACGCACCCGAACGATGCTGCGTTCGAGCGCATTGGTCGCAAGTTCTACGAGGCGATCCAGGAGGGCGAGCGCCGTGGCTGGCTCGCAGACGTCTTTGGCGCGCCACCCTAAGCGCTAAGCGTTGAATTTTGTTCGACGCTGGCGACTGGTTGTCGTAGCAATATACGTTCTATTTAACGTCTTTGAACTTTGCGTTTGGACCGATCACGGTCTTTAAAACTTCATCAACAGAATTCTGAGAACGGCCTTGGGGTTGAACACGAAGTGGGAGTTCGCCTGAGAGTTGCTGGCCATAACCCCTGTGGCGACTTGAACAAAGAAATGAAGTGAAAGTCAAAACACCTTGAAATGGACGCACTTTTAAGTTCCTCACAATCTAAATCAAAGGAACGGCACGATCATTGGCGCCCTACAAGTTCCCCCAGGCAACCATACATATCCCACATTTGCTCAACGTTTGCACGCGCACCATGCCATTTATGAACCGTCACAAATCATGAGATAGTATTGTAATGGCTACATCAATGGGTAACTGTGCGAGTGTAAATCGTCCGGGTGTGATGATGGAAAAATGAAGAAAGGAATGGTGAAAGACCAATGGAGGGGTGTTTTACGCCAGGAATGCAACGAGGACTGCACCAGCAATGGCAGACACGGTACCGGCGACCGCGAGGGTCGATGCAGCACCGGCCTTGGTGTCCGTCTTGTCGGACGGGCTGCCCTTGGGGACAGCAGTGCCAGTACCGACAACGATGTTGGCAGGGAGGCTCGTGGCCGAGGCTGTGTGATACAGGGCACTCTATTCAGTTTTCTAAAGTCCCTGCATGCGCTCGGGCCGCACAAAGAACGTGAATACGCACCGACAAAGTCAGCACTACACACGGAGGACCCGACGCTGGAGACATCGCCGCCCGTGATGGCGGTGTTGCTAGTGAGGATCGAGATAGCGCCCTTGGTGCAGTCCGTGCAGATGACGCTGGCGTTGACTGAGCTCTGGCCGCCACTAAGCACGCTGCCGTAAATGGATGCAAAGTTGGTCAGGCTGAGCGGCTGGCCAAGCTGGGTCTGGATATCCGCAGCCATCTCCGAGGCGCAGAAGAGGTCGGTCTTGGTATCAGCCAGGCAGAGCATCTCCTTGGCGGTGCCGAAGTACTGCGAAATCATCGGAATGATGTTGGTGACCTGCTCCTGTGTCGCACCAAGCTGTTGAATGTCTGTCGCGCATGCGGACGAGACAGCTTGGACCACGGTTTCAATGGTCGAGTCTGAGCAAGCAGGTGCGGCGCAGAACGCCTTGAGCCAGTTGTCCACAGGGGTGAGCACCGACTGGTCGGCCTTGAGGACGGCGAGGGTGCTCAATTGGTTGAGCGCCAGACACTTGCTCGCCTCATCGTTCGACGACAGCTGAGAGATGCCATTTGTGCAGTTCCTAAAGAGAGATTAATTACAGATCCAGCAACGTTTCTGGTACTGTACGCACGACGAAAATCTAAAGGACCGGACGTAGCGGTTAGCGACGTATATTTCCGAACGATGCAAGCCGGAGACTTACTGCGCGGCGGCCAGCGCAGCGAGCGACACAGTGACAGCGAAGGTCTTAGAGGCCATTATAAGCTGAATTTGAGTGCAGAGAGAGAGAGAGGGTTTGAAAGTTGCTGGTCGTAAGGTGGGGGAAAGAGGACAAGGGACGGCTGCGGAGAAACAGTGCCGACGCACCCGATTTGGTGACGGGCGGCCCCACAAGCTGTGCAGGCAATTCCGCGCGGTTGATGGGCGAAGCTGCTGAGACGACAACGAGAACTAATTGGTGCTGTAGATTACTGCGCGGTACGCGTTGCTCACGAGGGTCGAGTTCAAGCGATGTTCGTTGTTTCAAGCCTGTGAGCGAAGCCTGTTCTGTACCATTGAGGAGATCATAAAGCGCTCGCGTGCGAAACGAGTTTCGGAACCAAGGCGTATGAACAAAGGAAGCCAATGGGAATGATCGGGTGCCAAGGAAGTTGAGGGGTACAGAGTTGATGAATTTGCAAAAGTCAACTTTGATGAGTAGAGAAGCCGAGGGGAGACTTGGTGTACTGGTAACTAGTCTAACCCAGAAACTAGAGTGTACAACCTGTTCGATTTTGGAAAGGTTCGCAGCCCGGTCAATATCGCGTAACAGTCATTAGGAGCCAATCCATGGTCAAAATTACGATGTTAGAAGCAGGAGCAAGTCTAGTAGGCTAGATATTGAGGCTGATGCCGACAGCTCGCGGTCAAAAGGAGAAAAGGTAGCAACAACTCCGCTTGAAAGCGCAATTCATTCTACCAGATTGTCCTATCACACGCAGCCTACGAGTGCATCAATTATTCATGTATGGTATTCCTCCTAATAGCCTGCAGTTACAAGTAATGGCTTCTTGAAACCGCATCTTCCAGAACAGCAATGGATCCGCCGCAGCAGCAATGAACAACGCGCCGCTCAGGGGCTTCTAACCGCATTCCTAGATGCACTGGCGTAGGAACGTCCTCATAATTCCGGCATGGTGTGGATATGCTCCAACGTCGGTGTTATATATGCGGTTTCGATTGATATACTACACCACTCTGCGTACCTGGAGCGCTTTCATCGTAGTCATATAAGTTCTTAGAAGAAGCTCTTTCAGGCACTCCCGTATTTCGCACTCCTATTTCTCGACAGCATGAATGTGCTAATGACGCATTGCTCGGCCTGGGTTATCGACGAAGCCTTTCGCTCAAAGACGGTGTGATCGAGACGCGCCGATAACGTATCTCGGCCCGACGCATGACGATAGATCTGTAGGAGGACGGGGTGGAACGGGGGTGGAGACGGCGGGGTCAGCTGAACAACCACGGTGCTGCCATCGAAGCCGATGCTTTGCATTAAGACGACCCGCAGATATTCATGCTTCTCGTTGAGAGCATCCAATTGCTATCTGACGCGCCTCAAGTAGTCCGAGGTCGGGACGCCGAGCTCAAGCAGCTTCTATTTGGATGCGAAGACCAGTGGCTCTGCACGGGGTAGGGGTTTGGGCCGAGCTCCCTAAGCTCGAGGTGACTGACATGCTCAAGGTAGGGGAGGGGGAGAGGTGGATTGAGCGTTGTAAGATTGTCTATCCATGCACACGCGTTTCTCAGAATCTCAGAAGGCCAAGAGCCCGTGTAAAAAATACATTTCCTTTGTTGCATTGTGCCTTGACATGAATGATGGCGGTAATTGCCGCGTGGCTCTCTCCGCCTTACCATTGTTTGCACCCGAACCACGGCATACGCGTTTTCCATTGTCCTGTTTGCATCCGACTTTCTGGCTTCACGTGCGCCGCTGAGCTTCAATTTGCCCTCCCGCGGCTATAAAACCGGCGCGTCTCTTGCTTCCCAGCCTCCTACCACTCTCGTCACCACCATGGCCGACTTTCCCTTCATCGACTTCGACAGCATATTCCTGCACCCGCATATTGCACCGACCAATCTACGCGAGCCCGATGTCACGGAAACCGGCGCGCCTCTTGCTTCCCAGCCTCCTACCACTCTCGTCACCACCATGGCCGACTTTCCCTTCATCGACTTCGACAGCATATTCCTGCACCCGCATATTGCACCGACCAATCTACGCGAGCCCGACGTCACGGAACCTTATATCTCATTCAAGATAGCGCTTGGGCTGGCGCCATACGAATGTGTCAACATGGCACAATGCAAAGTTATCAGCCCTCCCCCACGGGTCGAATTCACCGACATGGTCGCCAATGCGGGACCTTTCGCTCATACAAGTCCGTCGTCGACCATGGTTGAGCCGTCTGAGACCGCCGAGGACACAACCACCGGTACGTGTCACGGTGATCGTAGCATTGTATTCACTAAAAGCCGGACCGACTTTTTAGCAGACGACCCCGTCGAGCCCACCCAGACCTTCGAGCCCGTGGTGGAAGAAGATACCGCCCTCTCGCCCGGTGCCGTCAAAGAGGTCACGTCGGCCAGCGAGGACTCTGCGGACGAGTCCGACGATGCATCGGACGAAGAGGTCAGTAGTCGCTCCATGTCGGCCAGCGAGGACTCCGCGGACGAGTCCGGCAATTCATCCGACGAAGAGGTCAGTAGCTGCTCCATTCACCTTTTTCGTACGATATTCCCATGCTAATTTGAATGCAGGAGGACCTGCCTCCACCTAGCGCACCAGCTGCTGCGAATAAGGGCAAACTGCCCGCCAGGCTCACGGTGCGCACCGTCAAGGACCAGTATTGGAAGGTGCGCGCGTTTGTCCGTCCCTCACGCCTTAGACAAGCTCTAATAATCAAATGTGTCGCTAGTGGATCGTGGATCGTAAGGTACCGTCTTCTTCGTCTAACGCCCGAGGCGCATTGCTAACGATGTAACCTTGCTTGCAGATCCCTTTACCTAAGACCACCATCAATCGGAAGGGCAAAGTAAAGCTGCGAGATGCGACGAACCAGACTCAACCTATCGC
This sequence comes from Auriculariales sp. MPI-PUGE-AT-0066, assembly GCA_020744175.1. Lineage (NCBI taxonomy): Eukaryota > Fungi > Basidiomycota > Agaricomycetes > Auriculariales > Auriculariales sp. MPI-PUGE-AT-0066. Next base: position 94,649 of record JAGTJP010000081.1, read on the forward strand.
GCAGTCGTCGAAAAAGGTGAGAAAGTGTCATTATGGGCCTTGATGTTGTGAGACAATGCCTAACGAAATACCTACATCCCACAGACGACGAAAACAAACAATCAAAAAGACAAAGATGGCGAGGGAGAAGACCGAGCGACACTGGCAGACAAGGAGGCCGCGGCGCGACGTGCGCTTATCGTGGCCCTCCAGGAGACGAACATCAGAAGCGATCCAGTCGGTGCGTCATTTTTCAGCCGCATTTGACAGAGCATGACATTAAACCATGTTGCGCTGTAGCCAAGAGGGTCGACATCCTGCAGCCGTATACGCTCCCGGAGCCCCGTAAGTATACACCGGGCAACCGCCAGGAGCGCCGCGAGGCCACGGCAGTGCCGTGCATCCTCTGCGGCCAGACCATGACGATCGGTCCTGAGAGGCGCAGATGGGACAATCATCATGCTGCCGCGTCGCGCCCATGTGCTGGCATAACGATTTTGGGCGCGGACGGGCTCCAGCTGTGGCTTGAGCTCCACGGTAGCGCGCCGGAGGTCGTCGACCAGTTTGGGCCATACGAGACACGGTCGGATAAGGATAAAGCGGCGCAAAGCAAGAGCGCTGGAGGCTCGACCTCCACCAAGAAGCGCAAGCGCAGTACGCGCGAGAACGACACTGATGTGGAAAACGAGTGGAAGCCACAGAAGCGCCGGCGCTGAACCAAAGGTCGACGGTGGCGGCGTGGATACCGGGCATCGGCGAAGACAATAGATATCTTGTACGCGTTCTTTGGTTTGGTCTCATCGTGAATGAAGTTGTTCGTGTAACCTCGCTCCGTCCTGAAGATTGGTTGTTTCCGCGTCTGAAGAACGAGGTCTGGACCTTGTTGTAATGTGCGAAGCGTGGGAGCGACATAATTCTGAGAATGAAAGTAAGTAAGTAGCAAAGCGCGAGGTAAATGTTAGCCTATTGTGATGTGTATCTCGCCATCGAATGTTGATCGCACAGGTGACCATGGACGGCCATCAAACGTTTGATAACAGGTGGACCTGCAATCTAGACTGTCAGCGCTGAACGCTCAAGTACAAAAGCAGCTCACAGTGCAGCAGATACCGGCCGAGTGAGGGGAATACAATGGGCCAAGCGAGTCACTGTGGGTAGTGGGACGACATCACTTTGAAACACCGGGCGATCATGAGCTCTCTGCAGAAGTGAGGTTTGCATTAAGAGCATTGACGACGCTGAGATAAGTCCTAGAGGGCCGGATGAGCTCACGCGGGCTCATATGCACGTATATATGAGATCGATTGACAGACTTTTTGGTCGATGTCCCGATCATCTCATCCGTTTTCTCCCATTGCAATGTACTGGTCTTCGAGTGCGAACACGAATAGTCATGAAGAGGGGCACCTTAGTTGTGATGATGTATGGGATGTCTAGCACGAGCTGGGAGAGCGCAGTAAATCGTAGCCATCGCGCGATCCTACTACTGCGGGCGCAATGAGCGTGCGACGTCGGATGCAGACAAGAGATTTGGCGAGCAGTGCGTACCTGCTGATCACAAAGGAAATCGAGAGAGGGCGATGTAGCGCGAGCGTTGAGGGCAAGCTACGAACTGACGTGCACCGGTTGATTTCCGACGCGGCTACGCTTTCGTGTCCTCAGGCTACACTCCTTGCGTCTTCGCACGATGCGCATAAAATTGTCCCGAGGGCTTCGTCTATTTGCTGCTATAGAGTTTGCGCTGCCTCATATCGTACTGTATCGATGGTTCGTAATCAGACTCAAAACGTCACATCAAGATTCAAGGTCTTCATATCTCCCGCATGCTAATCAGCACAAATTTGCAAAATACAATTTCTCTCGATTCATGCAGTTTCCGCTCTCACTTTTTCGACAGCTAACTTGATATCTCTTTTGCGCCACGATCACAGCAGTCGACTGGTACGGGCGGCCACCAAGTCGAGTGAGTTCCCGGACAGCGTGGATTATGATCAAGTGCCGCCCAACTTCGAATGCACATTAATGTCGACCGGCAGCCAGAATATTGACAGAACCCAGGTCCACCGACCGACGTCTCCGAAGTACGAGAGCGCGAGGTGGTGGACGAACGTCCAGGGGACCGTGCTGGAGACATGGGACGCGGGAGAGGAGGAATGAGATTGGATATGAGGGACGCAGGGCATGGTGGTGGTCGTGGATGGGGAGTTGGCAGATGGGTGAGAAACAAACGGCCGACTACACTGCTCATGTAAGTCGGCGCGATAGGACGTGGGTCGTACGCGTTAGGCACAGTTATACTGAGGGGATGTCTCATTTTGCCTTCAATATTCGGATAGGAGTCGCGTGTGTGACATGGGCACAATTACATTGCAAAACCTTCATGGTACGTCCGCTCGAACGGACTCATCGGAGGAGCCCGATGCCCGTCTGCCACTCGAACCGAAGCACCACGGAGCAGAAACAGAACCCAGATGAAGAGTACATCGCACTTCTTTCCGAGCAAGGACGGGGCGCTGCCTTCGTTTGCCGTGCAACTGACGGAGCTGGGCGAGAAGTCGTATATGGTCTGGGCCGGCGTGAGCGATGCCGCGGCGGGATTGGAAGGTAGCTCGACGCTGCAGGGAAAGCTCGGGTCGGACTGGGCGGTGTCGATGCCTCAGGTATGAAGAACCTCTTGTCAAATGTTAGAAAATATACATGCTGATGAGATGGAGCTCCAGGCGCCGGCAGGAACGCAGTTGTTGCAGACGGCGGGGTCGGATGTGGCTCAGGCGATGGCGAACCGATTGGCACGACGATGGAAAGTGCAGATGTTTGTATCTGTTGATCTGCCAGCTGCGGGGTTTACGGGTGTTCCTGGACTGGGACTTGCGGTAGAGCGGGAGGTGAACGGACTGCTGGCTGGTAGAGTTGGTCGGATCGGGAAATAGCCTGTAGTTCCTTTCTCGATTAGCTCCGCTCGCTCTCTGTTACTAGACATCGCGGACGACGATGGCAGACGCGCCGATAACCTACCTCGGCCCAGCGCAAGACGATAGATTTGAGCTGCCCCGGTGGTCGGATAATTCGTCGGGTGCGGGCGCTGGCGCAGGTGCTGGCGGCACGGCGTCGCAGGCGTACTACGAGTACCAGTCGTCCTCGCACGCGCGTCAACAGCCGTCTACAGGTGGGCCCCCGCCACCACAGCAGCAGCAGCAGCAAAGGTATAACGGAAGTCAGCAACAGCAAGGGTATGAGGGTAGCGATGGACAGTTGTCGCGGGCGGGGTCGATGGGCTCGACCAGTTTGCGATCGCGGTCGATGCACGACGACATCGAGAAGCAGTACCACTCGCCGCCAGCCAACCCTTTCTACTCGGCTGCTGTATCTTATCCCGCCCAGAACCCACCGCCGTCCAGCAGCAGCAACCACCCGCCGAGTACTTTACCTCATCACAACGCCGCAGTTATGATCAAGTCTCGTCCCAGCCAGCGACACCCGCACAGGCATATCAGCCGCAGTACTCGAAAAGCGCCAGCCCCATGCTCGATCCCGCCACGCCAAGCTCGCTCACTGCCGTCTCGGCACATGCAGCAGGCGTGAGCGCACCCCCGTCACCCTATCAGCCCATGGTCGGCATCGAACAACGTCAACGCCGCAGTCCGGGCTTCAAGCGTATTCGCGATCCAAGAGATCTTCGTCCTTACGTCTCGCCACAACCACCCGGTCGCAGACTCGACCCGCACGGGTCCAACAACTTTCTCAGCGTGCGTGCCTCGTGGTACCCGTCTCTTGACGTTCGCTCACTTCCTGCGCTCCACAGCCGCTGCGCGCGTTAACTACGCACATTACCACCACCTTTCACATCTGCAACCCCGAATTTAGATACGAGACCGCCCACAACCCGCGTCGCGTCCTCACCAAACCGTCAAAGCCCGTCAACAACGACGGCTACGACAACGAAGATTGGGATTATATTCTCTATGTCAACGATTGGCTCGGCGGCGATGACAACGAGCAGTGAGTCAGCCATGTGGTCGGCGACCGTGCGTCTCTCGACTGACCGGGTTTTCCTTCCAGTCGGTACCTCATCCTAGACGTCCTCGGCCAGGGCACCTTCGGCCAGGTCGTCAAGTGCCAGAACATCAAAACCCACGAAGTCGTCGCCGTCAAGGTCGTCAAAACAAGCCAGCGTATTACAACCAATCGATGATGGAGGTCACGATCCTCGACATGCTCAACAAGCAGCTCGACCCGAACGATGAGCACCATATCCTGCGCATGCGCGACCACTTTGTGCACAAAAGCCATCTCTGCCTCGTGTTTGAGCTGCTCTCGTCCAACCTGTACGAGCTCATCAAGCAAAACTCGTTCCAAGGCCTCTCGACGCAGCTCGTCAAAGTCTTCACGCAACAACTCCTCGACGCGCTCTGCGTGCTCAAAGACGCCCGACTCATCCATTGCGACCTCAAGCCTGAAAACATCCTTCTGCGGTCTCTGCAATCGCCCCAGATCAAAGTGATCGACTTTGGCTCGGCATGCCACGAGCGCCAGACGGTGTACACGTACATCCAGTCGCGTTTCTACCGTTCGCCAGAGGTGCTGCTCGGGTGCTCGTACTCGTGCGCGATCGACATGTGGTCGCTAGGTTGCATCGCCGTCGAGCTCTTCCTCGGGCTGCCGCTGTTCCCCGGTACGAGCGAGTACAACCAGGTCTCGCGCATCGTCGAGATGATGGGCAACCCGCCGAACCATATGATCGAGCGCGGCAAGCAGGCGGCCAACTTTTTCGATCCCGCGGGCTCGAGGAGAGCGGTAGGAGCATCTTCAAACTCAAGAGCCTCGAGCAGTACTCGCGCGAACATAATCAGCAGGAGCAGCCCGGTAAGAAGTACTTTCAGTACACGCATTTGCCGGATATTATCAAGAACGCGCCGATGCCGCCTTCGCGGGCTACCAATAGGCGGCAGGAGGAGATAGATAAAGGTATGGTTCTATAGTGTTTTTACGGAGGTACTGACGACAACCAACTTGCCAGAGATGAACAATCGCATGGCGTTTATTGATTTCTGCCAGGGCTGCCTGCACCTTGACCCGATGAAACGCTGGACTGCGCACCAGGCCAAGCTGCACCCTTCATCACCGGCGAGAAATTCATCAAACCGTACGCGGTACGCATCTTCAACCCCCCTTACCGCATCTTCAGTCCCCCTACTAACATCCTATGCCACAGCAACAACTCCTGGAACAGCAAATGGCACCACCACCGCCTGCGCCTGCACCCATACAGGCGCAACCGCAACCACAGATGATCCCGGCGGGAACGTCGAACAAGCACGTCTACGGCGGACTTGTGCCGATGAACCAGAAGCAGGGCACGCGGGCGTACCAGGACGCGGCGGCGTATAACCAGCATCTGGCCCAGCATCAGACGTATACGGCTCAGGCGGCACAGGCTGCACAGCGTCGTCGGCGTATCGCAATCCGTACGTCACCCCGCAGGATTATCAGGCTCAGGGGCAGGCGTCGCCGCCGACGAACCAGTATGCACCGTCTCAGCAGCAGCAGCAGCAGTATCCGGGTGCGGGTACGGGTGCGGGGCCGCCGAATGTGGGTGTTCGTCAGCAGCCTCCTACGGGGATGGGCGGCGCAGTCCCACAGGCCCCTGCGAACGCGTACTACCCCGCCGGCGCGGCGAGCAACCGCGGGCGGGCGGCGACACTCGGTACGGCGGGGGCGGGACTGGGCCCGGCACCTGCGAGCGCGCCGAACCAGATGGACAGCGTGCCGCCGGCATTGGCACGGTTGAGCCAGATGGGCGCGTTGGAGATCCCCGGTGGGGGAGGACGGAACGCGTTGACGCCTGTGATGAACCGAGACGAGGGGTTGCGCGAGTGGGAACGGCGGGGAGGGTCGAGTGCGAAGCCGACGGCGTTCCCGCCGGCGTTGGAGTATTTGTCGCAGCAGGCGGAGATGCAGCCGGCGGCGTGGCATCAGCAGCAGCAGCATCATCATCCTGGGGCGCATCATTTGCATCATCATCATCACCACCAACTTCATCACGGCGGCGGCGGCCAAGGGCGCCCGTACGCGCCTGCGCACTCGAGCGGGCTGGCGTACCAGGCGCAGGTGACGAGTGTGCCAGTGTCAGCGTCGGCTTCAGCGTCCGCGTCGGCAGGGGGTCCTGTATCGCCAGGTGGGGCAGCGACGCAGGCGGACCGCGATGCGGTGATGGGCAGCGTGCGCACGGCGGCTGGGCTGGGCATCGCGCCGCCGGCCGCGACGTATGGTAGTGCGAGCACGCGGTACGATCCCGGTCCGCCGACGCTGTATGTGCCGAACCAGGCGCCGCCTCAGTCGCAGTATGCTGCTGCGCCGCCGCCCGGGTCGCCGGGCCGCCAGCTGCAGCAGCAGCAGGTACCGCAGCAGCAGCAGAACGCGTATTACTCGCCGAACCAGGCCGCACAGCAGCGTGCGGTCCAACAGCAGCAGCAGTTGTTTGGGTCGCCACAGAGCGGTCAGGTCGGGTTGCAGCAGATGGCGCCGATGAGTATGAACAATAGTGCCGGCGTGTCGCAGCAGCAGCAGCAGCAGCAGCAGCAGCAACAACAGCAGCAGGGGAAACGGTCGAGCCAGATGGACTGGCCACGCTGAACTTTGTCGTCGTCGTTCTCCCATGACTTTTTTGTGTGTGTTGTGAAATATCTCAACTTCTTCTTCCTCTTTTCTTCTTTTTTGTACGACTACTTGAGGGTCCGTCCTGTCGTTGCACCGTCTGCGTCTGCGTCTGTGCACTCCAACTCCCCAATCCCTGCCCTTGCTACCATCTCACCCCCTCATCTGTGTCCGTCGATGTATGATCGCCATGCGCCGATGTTGATCCCCCTCGCTGACCTCTCCTCTCTCTCGTGTTGTTTCCGTTCTCAAGCAAGTTTTTGTGTTACGACAATACACCACTACATGAGTTTTTTATTTTCATTTTTTCTCTCGATGCGACCTTTTGTTTTGTTTTGTATGTACATTTGAACTGGGGGAACGTGGGCCTAATTTGGGATTTGGAGGGCCGCGGCGCCAATTCAAACTAACTCCGATTCTGACCGTTGTTCTGTTGCCGTCATGGTACAACATACACACACGCGCGGTTTCTCTCTCTGTGCCAGCTCGTACGTGCGTGGGATAGTTGAATGTAGGCGAAAGCGCATGTGCGAGCGCGTGTCAGTCTAGCTTGTGATCGTCTGGTTCTCTATGATCGGATACCCCAGATGATGTGCAAGAGTCCACCTCGAACGCGTATAGCATATGGCAGGCATATTTTGAGTGAGTATAGCTCATTTTTTTGTACTTTCCATCAGGATCAGAAGTTGTCGCGTTTCAATGAAGTTCACGAGAAGTACGAGGAGGGACATGTCTGTCACGGTGTTGCTCCTTAAATCCACCTCTCCTTCATCTGAAATACCTCTCTCCCCGACGCTTCGTCGTTTATTCCGGCGGTCTTCGGTGCCCGACAAAGTGATAAGTTCACACGTCTAGTCTAATCCTTCGTCAATCCCTCGACTCCGTCAAAGCTCTGCCGTGAACTCTCTCCCTTGGCATGTCTCCTAGTCAAGCAATACGCCGATTCATTCCTAGGTAGCGTCTGATTTTGCTGTGCCGATTTTCCTGCGACAAAGCTCACAGACTACTCGATATAGAAGTTACTTGACGCCTCTTCTTTCTATCTGTCCTGGCCGCCCGTTATAAGGTGACACAGGTGTGATCTCGCTGTATCGGCGATGTGCGTGAGCTATGCATGGTAGCTTGTGAATGATCGCGACGACACGTGACTTAAATTCTGGCTTTGCGGCCCCGGACGCAATATCACTCCTATCCCACCGACTAAAACGACGCTAAGAACCATCTACTCCGCCCAGAGCTCCTTCTCCTCTCTCCACAACTTGTGTGTTTCGTCAACTCCTCCGTCCCCTCCGTACCACCTCCGGCACCACCGACCTCGACACCGACTCTTCATCATGCGCTCCTCAACAACGACATCCGTCTCCGTGGCCCTCTTCGTCGCATTCTTGTCGAAACGCATCGTCGCTGTCCCCGTTCCGCTCGTGCGCCTTGCTTCACCTTCGTCCGTGCCTCCCGACTGATGTCTTGATTCCAGGATCTCGGCGCAACGCTCAATAGCCTGACTGGTTCTGGCGGCGATGCCACTGACCCGAACGTATGCTCGGCCCCCCTTTTCTCGCGTCCCCAACTGACTCGTCCCCCTGCAGGCGGTCAGTTCCTCGGACGTCACAGCCGTCGTTAGCGCAGCAACAGACCTCCTCGGCGGGGAAAACGTGAGTTCTACCCATCTTAGTGCCCATCGACAGGGTTCTAAATCGCAGTCCCCCTTTTGTTCTTCCCTCAGCCTACCTTTGTTGATGCAGCACTCGCGGTCTCCCTCTGCCAGGCCGTCAATTCGCTTTCAGACCTCCTTGGGCTTGGCCAGACGATTCTCGCGTGCGATAACCTGCCACCAGCCGCCGTCCAACCAGCATCGACTAATTCGTGCGACTTTGGCGTTCAAGCTGTCCAACCCGAAGACGGTGACGACACGTGGGAGGAGCCCGAATCGACTTGGAGTCCTGACTCTGAATCGACTTGGACTCCTGAGGCCGAATCGACTGAGGAAGAGTGGGCACCAGAGCCAACGCAAGACTGTGAGGAGCCACCCACTCCTGTAGTTGACGCCGCTCAGCCACCACCAACGACTACAATCCTCGTCAACCCCGCGTGCAGTGGCCTCGTTGACTGCCTCATCGACACAGTGGATGGCGTCGCAGACGACACGATCGACACCGTCAACGGTGTCTTGGACACCGACTCTGTGCTCCACCTCGGTCTCGATTCCGTCACCGATTCAACCAGCGGGCTTATCGGTGGCGGCCTCCTTGGAGGCGCTGGCACCTCTGGTGGCCCTGTCGGCAGTCTCGTCCACGTTGCAGCGGGTGCTGCTGGCGGTTCTCTTCTCGGTTCCAGCAATAGCACTCCCGTAATCGGTGTCCTCAACGCTGTGTCTGGTGGCGAAGATAACTCTCAACCCGATGTTCAACCCTTCCATGCCGCGGCGCCTGAAGCGCAGCCCTCAACGCTTCCTGCGCCAATCGACTCTCGACCCGTCGAATCGTATGCCGTTCCGGCAAGCGCTCCCGCGTCGAATACCGGTCTAGATCTTCTTGGCGTCACCAACGTTGCCGGCTCGCTGCTTCACGCTGGCGTGTTGTAGATGTATTTTGCGGCGGTGAAAGTTCTTGTGTGTCTGTATTTTCAAATCATCGTCAACATTTAGTCTCGTCGCGCTGTCTCCGACTGTGCCTCCGATTTTATCGTCCTTTGTTGTTCATCTGGGTGTGTCCTATCTCGCTCTTGGCGGTGTACGCCTTCATGTACTTGTACAATTTCTCTCAGTCCCTCGCCATGCACGTGTAGTCCATGTATCGAACCAATGCATTTGCCCTCGCAAGCCTGTGTGCAATTTTACTCGCCTTTAGCAAGTGCTTGTGTGCACTAAGTAATGTGACGGTTTTTGTCTTTCCGGGCTCAAACATCTTTCCTTTGATTACCAGCTATGATTGTTCCCACAAAAGATAGTACCAAAAGTATGCACATGGCTTGCCGAGAATCTGAACGGTAGCATCCGCTCACTAGGGCGTTTTAGGATCTTGGATACACACGAGCTAGACCTGCTTAGCGTCCGCGAAGAAAGTTATCCTCCGCACATTTTAGATTGTAAAAGAATGCGGCCTGATATAGCGACTGATAGACAGATCATATCGTGAAGTTCGCCTCCACCGCCTGCTGAATCCAGGGAGACACGTCCGTCCATGTTTCCCCATCATCATCCTCCACCTTGAAACGTGCTAGAGGCACTATGTCAAACCTGTCACCGGCCCAACGCCCGCGATGTAGAATTTCGTGGAAAATACTGGTGTTATCCGAGCTCCAGAAGATGCCATAGAACGCGAGATCCCCGACGTTGCTGCGTTCGAGAAAGGAATTAATGCCATCTTTTTCGATCTTTTGCAGGTTATTGAGAGTGCTCTCTGGGATATATTCTCGTTTCGAGAGGTTGCGCAGGACAGGGTGATTCATTTTGATGATTTGGTCCTCCCAAAAGAACGGTTTGCTCTCGCGGAGTGCATCCATAATTACGCGGGTGCGCGAGTGGAAAAAGTCGGTTGGAGTGTAGTTCGAATGCTGCCCTGCATGTCGATATCCGGTCAATCTGGCATGTTCTTTTTTGAGGTATATCGCAACCCATTCCGAGAAATGTTCCACGCAAAATTGGCCAGCACCAAAAACAGTGCCACCCCCGTACCAGTCTTGAGCAACTTTGTAAAGGGTACGTTCGCCGTCTTCCCCATCTGTGATATCGCCTTGGTCGGACAAAGTGCTATCTTCCTCGTCCCTGTGATCGGCTTGGTCGAAAGGTGTGCCATCTTGCGGCAAAAGCGGCTCGTCTTCTTCACACGTGTCTTCGTCTTCTTCGTCGGACAGTAAACCGAGACCAAGCTCTAGCCGCTCTTGAGGTGTGAGCATGCCTTGCGGAAGGTCTGCTGGGTCACAATGCTCGCCAATACTGATTAGACGATCGCCTGACCAGTTGATAGCGCAAGTCAGCGTGGCGTTCACCCACGAGTAGCCAGTGCTGTATAGCCTTTGGCAGCTCATGGCGAAGAATAAAATATCGAGGGCGCCGCAGTCGGGGTCTACGACGGCGGGCGTCTGCAAAGATTCAAAGATGAGCGCGAGCAGCTCAGTTGGAAGCCGTCCCGCGAACGATTGCCTTTGCGAGTGCATTCGACCAATTGGACGATCATTATCCAGGCCAAAATCTTTCATGCGGTGGAAGCGGTCGAGAACTGTGGCACGCACGGTCTCTAGGTCGCGGTAGTACGGGAATGCTGCAGGAGCCAGGAGCATGTGCAATCGGTTCAAGCTTCCGCCTGGAAGTCGTATATCGATGAGTTGCCTTTTATCGATGTTGCATAGCATGAAACCTTGTCTCATGTTGTGAAAGTGTGGTGGAGGTGACCAAGCGATCTATAGGGTGATATCGGCAAGTTCCATCCAGTAACGGCCGGCTCTAAATCCAGACGTCACTTCATCCACGGTCCGAGCATCGCTGTAAAATATTTCACAGTTCACAGACGGAGATATCTATGAGGGGAAGTAAGCTTTGCCCTCCCCATACCACGGGCCAGTTCCCTCCATCCGAGTCCCAAGGCTCGAGTTTAAGAGCGCAAGGGTGCAATCTTGTTCAGCAACCCTCTTGAAAGCTACCGTCCTCATTCTCAGCTTTTACTATGCAACCGGGGAGGGCTGTCTCCGACTTTAAGTAGGAGCAAAGCTTGCGCTCCGCGCGGTGCATCACCGAGCAAACAAACGGCCGAAGCACCTGGTCAAAGCCAACATAGCGACATAAGCGGCAACCAACCTGGCTTGAACCATTGCTTGGACGCAGGACCGACGCGCGACCGGAAGGAAGAGCGAAGATCTTCAAGGAGTGGCTCAGGCCGTCGGTTATGGAATACGAGACTTTAGCTGGTGTTCCTCGTCCCGTAATCGTGTGTTCGTGACGAGAATCGATGATGGTCCACAGTGATTAAAAAAAATTACGAGGCGCAGATGCTTATTCCGTTCCATGGCCGAAGCCTTGCTCAGTCACATTAAGCAGTCCATGACTGGATGAAGCGATTCAGTACATCCCAGCACAACTGCTTGCTGTCCGGTCGCTCGGACTGGTATGGAGCAGGTCAGCGTTATATGTGCGCCTCAGCGTTATATGTGCGCCTCAGGGTATCGTGTTGGTGAGAACTGCCGAAATTGGTGATAGTATCGGAATGATATTGATGGATGCTGACGATGGCCATGATGAAAGCAATGATCTTAAAGTTTGGCGAAGAGCTGCCGGAGGAGGTCACTGAACTCCAATGTGAGAACTGGAGAAAATGTATGAAAAACTGATGTATTTTTTGCAGCTTACCACTGCTTCCTGATTATTTGGAACCGTGTCGGACTCCGCTCGGGAGCTGTCCTGTGCCGACGCCTGTCCATTTAGTAACATTCGGCCTATGTCCATAGATGTTTATGAGCAGGAATAGCCCGCTGATGAAAGGAGAAACCATATTCAGGCTGACTAAAGTTCAAAGAAGACGGTCGATCGATTAGGAGGGCGAGGAAGGCAGGTCGGGGTGCCATCCGGGGATACCTCTTAGATACAATGCAGCCATATCTGCAATGACATCTAACAGGTGTTGCAGTTGCGGACAACCGCTAGGTTGGCTCATATCCACATGGTTGGCACATAATTGTGTGGTTAACCGCACAGATGTCAGGTATGTACAGGAGATAAATGATGACAGCTTTGGTTTATCTCGATGGAGCCTTCTGGGCAGCAGTAGATATCAAAGGTCCAGCATCTGTTCAAGCTTGGTCATCTTGGGCTCGACTTGCTGGCTATGCAGCTGCGGTGCTACGAGTGCCGGTGGATGGCATGCAACACTCTCAAGGCCCGGCGATGGCGGCATTCATGCGTGTCGCGACACTGCGAATGTATTTGGTGTCATTGTACTCGTAATTGCGTGGATAGCTGCACTCGTCTAACATAGCATTATTGTGGTGCTCGTACGCGGGTGGGAGCGGCGACCAAGGCACAGACAGAAGCGACTCGTGGCGCTCGGAGCTAGATACAGGACCATATCAAAACCCTTGTAGATGTGCAAATATAACAGTGTCGTCTTGATGGCGGTCGTAGGTGGGGTGGGGGTGGGGGATTGATCTGACAACAGACGCACCAGCTGGCAATACCTATGCATCACGTCAACCGAAGTACGAAAATAGATTGAGTGTAATTAAATGAGATATTAAGTCACGAAAGATGGTCCGACAACCAGGTGAAATTTTCCACACACTCGCACCAGACTGTATCTTATCACACATCTGTGGTATTTCTTTTTGATCCAGGACACCTCTCAAATAAATTCCTGGGTGCGGTGGCACTGAATAAGTAGTATTAAATAGTTTACAGGTCATCCTGCTGCAAGTAGATAACATTGCTGCGTGTTCGGTGGTGCAAGAGGTTACTCATCAAACACTTGTCGCACATGGTGTTCCTCATGAAACCGCCCACTCGTGCCACTGCTGAAATGTATTCCCAGAAGAAGAAGTGGTATCTCACTCAATCTGTGCTGCTTATATGTGTTTAAGAAGATGCAATAATGCATGGCTGGATGTTCGAGTAATTGCCGATGCTCAAATTTAGTCACCTTTCGAGTGCATGTCATTCCCTAATCAGTTTCAATAGCATGTTTTCATAAGATTCATCTTCCTCGAAAAGCTATGAAGACTCAAACCTTATGCCATTCACATGCAAAGAATGGGGATGTTCTCTGGGGCTCACATACCTTTTATTTGTTCAAGCATGCCCTGCTTCGAACATGTCCCATCACAGCACCTTTATATGGTAGCCAGTAAAGCTTTCATAGGTGAGAGCATGTCAAGGTATCAAATTTATGCTCACAGTGCGAGCCTTTGGTGAGACGGCGCTGAATAACCTCTTGTCCAACTGGCTTCAACATTCAAACCAATACTATCACTCTATGATGTCCGACATGCTCCCTTGTAGCTATTATCTAATACTTGTTCCCATACAGCTAGTTTTATATCCGGTCCCAAAATACAGATATTGTGTCCCACCGGCCTACAGAAGATCAGTGGCACAGTGTTCCGTGAAGCAACATCTTACAACTGCAGATCGGCAACATACCAGGGTGTAAATACACGATTCAAATACAAATATTCATTGATTCCTTAATATTAGACAACCAGAAAAAGCTGTGTACCTGATAAAAACAGGCTAGGAGTGCTTCAATGGCTATTGGTAGCATGTTCGCAGTTGGAGTCGTTGATGCTACATTGGACACCGGATCCATTCACACTGCCTTTCCTCAATCTGCATTACTATGTCACCGGAAAGACAGTACTAGCAACAATAGCAGCCGGTGAACTTGCAAAATTTGGTCTGAGTGAGAGCATTCAAATTTAGCGCATTTGAGATAAACCCATCCACTTCGTGCCCAGCTGCAGAGTCTCATGCTCCTGTGGAATTCTGAAAATCTTGCAGCCGGCCTCACCAACAACATTAGTAAGCTGGTCTACTTGGTGATTCGCTGCAGGACAAGATGCGCACGCTGAGCAATGGGATCTCGCACTCGTCAGACAAGATGCACCTTTCGAGACATATCGGCCATCATCTCAGGCTGTCGGCGCGACTCGACGCCTGGTCAGGAGAGGCCAGGACAAAAAAAAATTGTGTAATAATAGACAAGCGACATCTACATGTTTTATTCTTCCACCGATACAGACATGACTATATATGCTGAATACAGCAGCTACTTGTGCCACTTGAGGGTAGATTACACTAAGCTCTAACAATGTCTCAGCCGCCCGGTTGAGAGGTCAACCGGGCGGGTGAGAGGCACAACCACGTGGAGGCGCTGGCGCCTAAACCTCCGCATGGGTGGGAAAGGCAACCACTTGGTTATAGGTCAACTTGCCTTTTTCGAGCGTGCATAACCGCGGTCATCCGCGGTTAGGTTCTGCGAGGTCTCTTAGGTCCTTCTCGAGGGGGGTGACATTGTATCTAAGAGGTGTCCGTGGTCGGCAGCCTGTGGTGAGGAAGACGCAGCACCCCGGTGCGGGAGTGGTACAAATAGAAAGCGTCGCCGCGAGATCCACACCTTTCATCTTCTTGTGTTTTTATAGCAGGTTTTAATTGCCGTCTTACTTTCAATAGAATGCTGCGCGAGTGGTCTCCAAACGGTGGTATGACGGTATCCAGTAACTCGTCACAATGGTTGCAAGTCTTCGCCCCCGAATGCGTATGATTTACTCCGTCTCTTTTCCAGATATCAGAGCATAAATCGATGCCATACGGAAAAAGAACGCAGTAGATGAAGGCAACCGTGGAGTGACTCCGCCCACAAGCACTGTCGGACCGCACTCTGACTCTCACCGCGTCGGTTCGCCAACACTATGTCCGAACGCAAGGGTGCGCCACCTCTACTACACCGCGCGCACACCAGCTCCCTAGGAAGCTGACTCTTGTTGTGCAGTTTTAAATAAATACTACCCGCCGGATTTCGATCCTAGCAAGATCCCTCGCCGGCGTGGGACCAAGAACAAGCAGCAGGTTGTGCGTCTTATGGCTCCTTTTTCTATGTATGGGACCCTAGCTATCAGCTTTGGCTGTTATTCTAAACACTTGCTCCACTAGGCGATGCAACTCTTGCGGCGAGTACGTTTACAAGGGCAAGAAGTTCAACGCGCGCAAGGAGACAGTTGACGGCGAGGACTACTATGGCATCAAGATATTCCGTTCTATATCAAGTGGTATGTACAGGCACGGCCTGGGCAGTCTTGTCTGGCTTATTTGCTAACGTGAAGCCACTCCTGCAGCCCATTATGCTCCTCCGAAATCACCTTCAAGACCGACCCGAAGAACACTGATTACGCAGCGGAACACGGTGCATCGCGGAATTTTGAGCCCTGGCGCGATACTGGTGACAGCGCCGTGGCAGAAGCGGACCGTCTGGAGGCGTTGGAGGCGGAAGAAAACAACCCAATGGCGACGCTAGAGAACCGCACAATGGACTCGAAACGCGAAATGGCCATCATGGACGCGCTGCAGGACGCTCGCGCACGGAATGCAAGGCACGAGCGACTCGTGCGCGGTGTTGCGGCGGAAGGCATAGATGGCGCGAATCCTGATGATATCATGGACAAGCTTCTCGGCCTGGAGGAGGTCGACTCGGAGGATGAGGACGCTCTCAGGCTACGTCTCGAGGAGGAGAGGATGAAAAGCTGGTTCGGGAGGTGTTCGAGAAGCAGTCCGACGGCCATACGCTAAAGCGGAAAGCAGACGGAGATGCCCCCGACCTTCAGAGTCTTCTCCTCAAAACTGTGACCTCCTCCTCGTCTTCGTCAAAACCGTCCGCTTCCACCTCAGCACCATCAGCCAAGAAGGCCAAGCTGGCCGGTGGCGCCGGCGCCGCCGCACTAGGGATTAAAGTCGTCAAGAAGAAGAAACCGGTCATCGCTGCATCCTAACATTCGCCTTTGTTAGACCCATCCTCAGTTTGTGTTCAAATAATTGTATTTTTGTATCAGTCATAGCGCCGAATGTACTATCTTCGTGCGTCTTTCGTTTAACTAGTCGCCCACCAGCTTCGACGGCCCGGTCTCACTCGCTCGTGGCCAAAGCGTGGAGTGGCTTCAAGTTATCCAGTTGCGCTGGTTGAGATGGCGTTCCGGGTTTTTTGTGTCGCACAAGCTGGTGGTGGTGACGCCAAGCAAATGGAGGCCCGGACGCGATTAATGACCTGCACGATCGGCGAGACACTTGAGCAGTCGTGTGTATGTCGGCGCAGACAATTACCTCTCTCTCTATCTCAAGTCGCTATAACGAAGAGTGATACAAATTAATTCTCATTCAAGACCCTCTGCTGCAACTTCATTGCCGTCTGGATCGTAAATATGACCGCACTGGTCTAGGGGGCGGCCTGGACGTGCAAGTTTGCGAACGGAGGGTTTGACTTGCGCCTGCTGGAAGCTGCTCTGGTGGCACACCATCTTAAGTTGTATTTCTCAGACTAGCTGTGTAAACGGGCACATAATCATCGGTATTTTGAGGAGTATGTTTGGCCACGCTGTAGCCAGCAAAGATGCTGCGCTTGGTGGCTCAAATGAGCCGAGCACTCACCCGAAAGGATTCAGGTCGATTGCTCGTCCTGCTCCGCTTCCTCGCGCCATTTAGTGCCTTTCTTCTCAACCAATAGGAGTGACAATCCCGTGAAAACCACGAGACCGGCCCAGATCATGTAGAGTCCAGCATCACCAATGCCGTTCTGGATGGGCACAGCGACTTCGGCAGAGGCAAATCCAGTAAGACCGCGGAAGAAGCTGTTAGTCGCAACCGCCATCTGATGCGTATCTCAGAAAGTAAAGTATGCAAATGAGAATAAGGCGCACCGAGCTGCGTCCGACGTTCGCATCGACAAGGTAAGCTAGCGTGTTGGTATACACCCAGCTATTAGCTCTGAGTCAATAATGTTACTGAGGTGTGATGCGTGGGAGGCGAACATAGACGTGAAGCCAACGGCAAACAGGCTCACGCAGATAGCTGCAATATGCAGATGCTTTTCTGCGAACCAGGCATAAGAAGCGACGGATGGCGTAAGGCACAGCATGAAAATCTTCGTGCTCTCCAATCGAACCTGTGTACACGAAGTTAAGAACGTAGATATAAAATATGAAGTACAAACCTCAGCATTGACGGGCTACCAGAAGCTTTACGCTTGGCAAGCTTGTGGTCGCTATATCGGCCGCTTATAATGCTTCCCACTATGTTACCTGTGCGCGAATTAGGCTGGTATTTGCACCACGTCTTTGGCTTACCAATCCCGAACGATAGAAGCACAAAGCCTACTCGAAGCGAGTCGTAGTGATACGGTGATACCGATAGCGTGCGGACAGCCGTGTATGAAATGGAATAGCTGAGACCAAACATTAATGCTGACCTGCATGAGCCTTCAGTGACTCTGATGTAGTCGCTGGGGAGCTCACACGAAAGAATCACGATCGAGATGTTATTCTTGCGCCTGAGAACTTGAATCAACGGTAGAAAGGGGTTCACATCCGCCAGTGTGAGCTTGACATCGTCCGTCGAGACAACCGGCGTTGCGTTGCCACGGTTTGACACCTCCTTTGCTGTCGTATTTGGATTGTTCTGAGTGTCGACCGCCTTCATCTCGTGTGCCTCGAGTCGCCGCTTCGCTGCTGCCGCAATTCGAGCACGCCGGACGGCTGTTTGGTAGGTTGTAGACCGTTCGCGCCGATACGTGTCTTTGAAGAGCAGCAGGAATGCAACCCATGTGATACTACCCATGGCAACCTGAAAGTAGAATGTTGCACGCCAGCTGAAAGCGCTTGTGAGGATGCCTCCTAATATTGGTCCGAGTGCTGGCGCCACGAGAGGCACCTGGTTTTGTCAACATTATGAAGTAGGCACTGGCCATGGCTGCATACACTGTAGTAAATACCCAGCTTAGTGCCACGTTCCTTCGGGTCCCAAATGTCCTACATCCATCCCATAGTCAGAGCTGAAGAGTGTCGTTGAGTGCAGTTCAAGCGTACGGCTAGGGTAGCTGCACCACTAGCGCTGAGGACAGCACTCCCCCCCAGCGCTTGCAGCACGCGCATCGATATCAATACGCCAACGTTCTTTGCCGTTGCCGCAGCCGCACAGCCGATTGTGAAGAGTGCGAGCGATGTCAAGTAGACGTACTGCACCGACAACGAATTGAGAATCTGCGCGCCAACAAACTGATAGTGAGGGCAAGACCAACTTTCCTGCCTTTGATCTCGCCAATGGCGGACCAGAGGAGCGGCGTTGTGCCTTGCACAATGATAAAGAGCGCGAGACTCAGCGACATATCCTGGTCGTTTGCTGAGATTTGCTGTTTGATTTGGGGTATTGCGCTAGTATGCGATGAGTAGGACAAGTCCGCTCGCACGACATCCTAAATCACACGCACGGTTGTAGATATTCATGCCCATCATCCCACACAAGCCAGCACATGCAATTAGGATGAGTGTCATGTACTAGTACGTGCTTCAGCACCGCAGCATTGTAGGAAAGCAGGAGTGTGGGGGTACTTTTCGCATCTCGCTCCATAATCGCGGATCGTCGGTGACCAGGGCATGCTCGATATCAAGGTCCAAGTCGTACTTCCGTGGGTTCTGGTTCGAGAGAGGCCTCTCAATCGTCAGCGGTGTCGCAGAAGACATGAAGACTCAGGAAAACGGCAGGCAATGGCTGACTTGCCAATGTGCTCTGGACGTATATAAGCCGCGAGTCAGCGGGCATTGATGCAAGCCTGCCGACACGTGCCGACATGTCAATCGCTGCAATGACCGAAACAAGACGATGCACGGGAAGCCGTGGTCACCGATACCGTTGCGGATGCCGTCAACTAAGAAATCGGCTGGCGTCAGCCGATGATCCGACCGAAGAGAGCGCAAGATGTCTGCATTTGCGAAGACTATTCGAGACGGAGAAAATCAAATCACCGGCATTACGGAGGGTCCGGGTGGCCAACTCCCAACGGATGGAAGATATACTTATTTTCTAAAAATATATATGAAATTTCGTCGAGAAGCTGGCGGGTAACACTTGCTGAGGAAAACGGTAGTTCCCTGTCGAGTTGATCCCCGGTCGTCAAGCAAAGGTCTTGAGTTAGCACAACAATAGGGTATAAATGCAGTCCAAGGGTTTAAACCGTTTATCACAGGTCGAACCGTCGAACCTGTAGACGACCATGCTTTCCGCTAGTAATGACGCGCATCTCATCGAAGGCTATCGTTCGTGGGCCAACCGCGTCGATCACAGTATCATCCTTCCCATTATCATCGCTCACTCCTCCGTCAACCTCAACGCCGACTCCTGTTTCTAGATCCCACGCCCAAACCTCGCCACTCGCTCCGAGACTGACACATCTTCCATCGGCGACAGCAAGAGCAGCGACGACACCACGGTGGCCAAAGAGCTGCCGGACAAAGACGAGGCGGCCGGCGCGCGAAGACAGACGGTAAACCTGCAGCGCGGCTCCGTCTTGTTCGCCAGCAAGAACGACCCAGCGGCCGTCAGTCTCGGTTGCAACGACACGCGCAACCTTGCGCGCCCACTGCTCGCGCTCGAGCGCCATTTGCAGGCGATTGTGCTCTAATTCGGCGTTGTTGGCTTCTAAATATCCCAACGAGGGCGGGGAATGTGTTTGCGGGAGCGCAGCATCTTCCGGCTCGACTGACCGTGCCATAGGCGTCACTGGAGCACTCGTCCTGCGCCTCGACCGTGGCGCCGCTGGAACTGCAGGGGTCGGTGGTAGACGCGACGAGGATGCCTTCACGCTTGCGCGTACTCCACTGAGCAGTCGGCGCCGCGACGAACGATGCTGAGGTCGGTGACTCCGACACTCCATGTGACGGGTAGATGGGCACAGCGTAGGAAAGGGTGAGTTTGTAGGCAACGTTTCCAGCTCGGGCCCCGTCAAAGGCCGCGAAGATAGAACGAGTGATGATGGATGGAATGAGGTGAATGATTTGAGCGACTGAATTCTCTGACCGAGTCGTCCTGCCTTCTTTAACGGAAACATCGCCAGCATGAAGTCTTCGGATAGAGTCACCAGAAGTGGATGGTTTGTATGCTGCCTGGATGACTGCATGCCTGGTAGTAGCTGGCAGTTTGGTGGTACGTAACAAGCCACTTCAGCGAAGGCTTCAGAGCTGCCGCTGGCACGCTGAAGATACTGAATCGCGAGTCGCTATAAAAAACCGCAAGCCGTAGAGTCGAGATTGTCTCCACCCTGCTTGTGCGACTTTGGCTTGGTCCACTGTCATCGACGTGATGTAGCATTCTTGGCTACTGGACCGATGACTCGGAGCGGCTAAGAGGAGTGATGTCCGCTGGGCGTCGTTCAGATGTACCACGACCTCTGGGTTGAGTGATGAATGCAGCGATGCCATAAACGTGAGGCCGTCCGCAAGGATGACATGCGCGGCGCGCTGTTTAGCGGGGGTCGAGCATGACAGCGAGGAATGCACATCATGGAGCGGCAGGTGTCTAACACGCAACGACCTTGAAGGCGAGTCAACTAAGAGAGCCACTGAAAGAGAGGAAGCCCACCTGTTGACCAATTTGAAGACACTCTGAACATGTACTTCCAGTCCTTATCGAGGGATGCTTGCGACGGTATCTTCGTTGCATGAAAGTGTATCCGTCTCGGGAAGTAGTGTAAAGGCCGCGGGAGCCTCTGAGTTCTTCCCATGCGTGCGCATGTACAAGGTTTTCCAAAGCTGATGAAACCGACGCCGTGGATGCGGAGTTCAACTATCCATTTGATCGAAGTGTTTTAGAACCTATATGTACCTGTTGGTCTTGAGAGAGACGGGCCCATTTCTGACTGACTCGCTGCGCGACGCAGAGGTCGTGCGCCGACAGCCAGGAGAATATGAGCAACATCAACTCATCATATATCGACACGTCGAAGCCGAGAAACAGCTTTTCGCGCGCTGTGCTCCGCAAAGGCAACGCCCTTCTATCGCGCGCTGAACTTGATTCAGCGGTGCTTGACGCGCGGGGTCGCTTGTAGTTCCTTTAGCCATGTAGGCTTTAAAGAGAGAAAGGAGTAGTGGAGGGCTGCGGCTCCGACCGGTGGCGCGATCCATCTTGTCCTCCTCTACAACATCAGGTACTGCCAACTGCTTGATGACTTCATGGACTCCAGTGCTGGCTTGCTGACCACTCTTCCCTCCGAGATTATATAGAGCGTGTGCAAATTTCGTAATGTTGAACAACCAGCGGCGCATTTGGGCGTCAATTGGCAGTCACTTGTAGCACTATGCGCGCATTTGCCATACACCATGCCAATTAGCCTACTGCATAATACTAAGTTTCTTTCTCCCAGGGCCTTGCAGAGCGTGGAGACCATACGGACCGCATCACGAGGCTCGGCCCATCATCGTTTTCATAACAGAAGCAGAGAGACGTCTCACGCAACCAGACCTTCTCGCTCGTGCACGCAGACTTTCGATCATTGGCCGCAAAAACTCTGCGCATGCCGGCCGGCAATTCTACACCTGCTAAGCAGAGCTACGATCAATATCCAAGCATCTCATTACAAGGCCTTCGAAATTTCTCTTGAGCTCAGCCTGCGCTCGTCTCAGCACCGAAGCTCAAGTGGCTGCAGGTGATACGCAGCGAGATCAGCGCGGCATCCCAGGACTACAACCAGACAACGCAGTGAGGCAAGTTCCTGCTATACCAGCCGTACCTGGATTTGATCTCCTCTTTGCTGCGACTATAATCGATGCAGATGACTTGCTTCTTGGGGCATGTTGTCTCTGTTGGACCAAGCCTTCGTCACCTGCCGATCGAAGCAACCAACTGTCCAATGCGTGAACAAGACGACTGGGGTCCCACTGCCAACCACTGGCGGCCATTCAACTCTCAAACTTCACTATCGACTCAAGCAATTTCTCAATATTATAATGAATTCACCCAAGCTGGAGGTTCTACTAGTGACATTTTCGCGGCAGCCGAGATCGTCCCCGATCTTATCATCACTTCCAGAACCTCTAAGCGCCTCTGAGATGCATCAATATTAAACGTCGGCGCCGACGTCAGGCATTTGGACCTCGCATAGTTGATAACGGCCTGCAGGCACGCTTGTCGTGACGCAAATGTCGTGCTTCAGTCCAACACCAACAATTGAACGTTGTGATCTGCACCCTGAAGGCTGTTTGACTTTACGAGCGGACACTCTTGAGTTGCCTGCTCCATCGGAGGCTGGAGCCCTGACTAATCATCTGACCATGAGTCATGCCGTCTCATATACCACGACCTATCGCAGACTGTTGAGAATAGAGCGTATATTTTCACTCGGATTATGCTAGTTCATGACGCATTCCTTGATAGCCATATTTGATGGCGTCCAAACCTGAAACTTACGAACACGCGGCGCTCACGAGGCAACCGCGACTTTGGCTGACGCTCGCGTCCCGGCCCCCATGCGCGTTTATGATGCATCCCCGTGCGCTGTAATCTCCCTGAACGGCGACTGCGCATGGCCCTGTGGTCCGACCAACCTGTTCCGGTCGTCTGAGAGGCGACGGACGAAGCCGCAGGATCATCCTGCATCACGTCTTCTTCTACGACGAGGCTTGCGGACGCAGGCGGTAAGCGTAATAAGCGCGATAGCCGTGACAGTACCGGTGGCGTTGGTGCCGCTGGTGGCAGACGCACAGACTCGCCTACTCCAGCAGGCCCGGCGCACGGACTCGCGTTCGAGCGTTGTAAGCTTGAAGGATGTCTAGTCCCGCGGACCAGCTGCTAGCAACAGCTCTGCAGGCATCGCGGCTGCCGCGTGCGTAATCATCAAGTTTTGGCTGCACGAGTCATTGGACTGACGCGCTCGGGGCGTGAACAGCGTGAAAATGACCCTGGAACCACGCCGGATGCATCAACATTTACAGCCACGTGTCAATCCGATGCTTGCAGCCAGAGAATAAGGATAAAGGCGCGTTGGTGCCAGGAGGGAAGGTAAGCCGCTTTCGTTGATACCGTCCCGCCTCTTCCTTCTTCTGCGCTCGTTGCATGAGCCCTACTCCGTTGCCCGCTCGCATTCTCGCTCCCTCATCACGCTCACGCTCACCTCTAACGCTAATGTCTACTTTTGGTCGGAATTGGTTACGTCGTAAGACTACTCAGCGCAAGCGCGACGCAGATGACGGGGACCGATCCTCGTCCACTGGTTCAGCTGCTCTTGCACCAACTGAAGACAACACTGCCAGCAGTGCAACTATTCCTCGGTCTGAAACTCCCGAGTACGACATAATAGCTCTTGTTTGGCGTTGCGACTGATGACCTTGTGCTAGGCAACACTCGCAATCTCCATCCGCTATGACCACAACTCAACCAAAACATGCACCTACACCAGTACCAGTACCAGTACCTACACCCGCATCTACATCTACACCTACACCCACACGGTGGCACCAGTGCTTTCAACTGAGAAGAAGGCACAGCAGCTCGTAACGCCAGCCTCCAAGCGGATGGGTCGCACAGCAAAGGACACGACTAGCCCTGATCAAGATCAAGACAGATTCGTGAAGCTCCAGATTCCACGACCCGGCGTCCTCGTCGAAGACGCAAGACCGACTCCGAGTCAACGACTCCCATCCTCCCTGGTGTTCTTCCTGGCAAGAACCCCTTCCTCGATCTCAATGAGATGTAAGGTCACTCGGGCGTATACAGTGTTCAAGCTCATGCGTATTCACAGACGTACCGGCGGCGGGAGCGGCCATACAAAAAGCGTGTCGTTTGCGTACGTGCTTCTTCTTCTGCCACCACTGTCGGCGAGTGGTCAGACGACTACCTCGTCGACATTGAAGTGACAGCTCACTGGTGCGAGTACTCATACTTGCTGCGTCGGTTACAGACCGACGTTCAGGAGATCTCACCATCGGAGTACTCCGCAGTTGGCAATTCGGGGTTCCCAATTCCACAGCCGCCGGCTCGGTCTCCAGAACGCGACCTTTCAGACACAGGAGATATCGCCTTTGCTTCAACATCATATGCGGCCTTTGACACTGCTCCAGTCTCGTACGAGTGGTTTGAGCACGTGCTGCCGGACACGTCGTACTACTTCACGCTCGAGGCGGAACGCTCGCCGACGCGCACAGTTGTCACACAGATGCCGACATGAGGTTGCTCCAAGTTCGCCGCCGCGTTGAGACACATCTGCGCACGATAGACATCCCAAACTTGACATCCTTCCACTAGAAGGTACCTTCCGTCCAGACGAAATGTCCATGCCCGAGCCGGCACCTGATCCCGCGCACGCCGTCTGGAAGGCTCTGGGCCAGGACCCAATCAGCAGCAGCTTGCAGGTGCCAATGGTGGCAGCATTGAAGTCTACCTTCGACAGGTCGACTCGGAAAAGCCGGCGGAAAATATGTCTTCCAGGAAGTTGTTGATTGGCCACAATGTATGTCCGTCACGGGATTCGCGTTGCGTCTATGTCCCTGAAGTTGAAGAGAGCTCTGATGCTGAGCGTGAGAAACACTTCTCTGCTTCGGATCTTACCATTCTAATTCGGTCTGCGTAGGTCTTGAGCAAGAGATGGCCTATTGGGGATTTGTTGAACTGCACCCAGCTCACGTTGATCTATCGAAGTCCAACGCCCCTCAGGAGGCCCTCGAAGCACTCAACTGGTCTTACACTGGTAAGGGTTATGCGTTGCAAATAGTCTAGCTCCTTACCGTCACTCTAGATCGTCTTATGACCCCAACTTTTACTGGCCCCGCGGGCAGCCCTTACGGAACAAGATGCCAAGAACTCAAGAGCGTGTTGAGGGAACTCATAGGTTTGTGACCAAATCTTGTATCACACGCTTTTTGCTGAAGGAGTCGTGTAGCTACTGGTAGCCCCAAGGCCTCAGTGATTCTTACACGTATCGTCGCCAAAGTACACCTTCGGCCTTGCTCAGTGGAGGCATAAAGCCGGTCCATCCCTCTCTCATAGCCAACGGGAGCGCGTACCCCCAACAAGGCCATGTCGACTTCGCGATGGATTTCGAGGATGCGCCTCAGTCGCACAAGTCTTCGCGGGTGCAGCTTTTTTTCAGGCGCGCCTCACTCGGGTCTTCCTGACTGTTGTCTGCCTCGGCGTGCCCTATCTCATGCATGCCGCTGCTCATCGAAGCAACCGCTATGGTGACGACGATTTCGACATGGTCCGCTCGGCAGCCAAGTCGACCGCCATATGATGAATGCTGCGGTCTGTTTTACAGTGAGTGTATTTGGCTACGTATGCAGCAACTCCGGTTTAACTAACTCCCAGCCACGCGTACAGGGTGGCTGTCATGGCCAGCATCAGCGTCACATTCTTAGGCTTCCCGGACTTGAACAGGTTGCGCGCATTCTCGCCATCGTGAGCCTTTTGTTCTCACTGGCCAGTCTTGCCGCATCTCTCCTCGTGCTTCACGAAAGCCGACTTCACCTGCTTCACCATCCACTCCCTTCCTGCCGTCTTTCTCGCCTACTCGGTATGTTCATTCGTCGCGGCAATTGCCATGTACGCCGTCAACGACACGGTCGGACACAGCCCTCAGGCTATGGTGCACACTCTTCCGGACGCGACAACCTGCGTGGTCTTTGGTCTTATCGCGGTGCTTGCCCTCGTCCCTCGGTGGTGCGGCAAGGACACTGGCCCGACGCGACCGCATGCGATCACGCATTCCTCGCACCCCGTACTCGCTTGGTGTACCACGAGGGTACCGAGCATAGCTGTCTTAATTCCACATCACGCAGGACGTACAACTTTATATTTCAGGGACGATCCCTTGGCGCAATACTTTTAGGATCTACTCTATTTGCCGCCCATTCATGCAGTTTTTTATGCTCTCACCGCTGTGTGCCTGCTCTCAACGCTGTCGCGACAACTCAAAAATGTATTTCATGCTGAACCGGAACCGATATCTATGTACGTCAGGCTATAGTAGGTCCAAAGAAAGTGTTGTCAAGTAGAGGAGCAACTGCACATGTCTAATAAAGTCCAAACGAAGATCCGCGGCCAATTACTCTGCGGTTTCTGGAATGGCCACACTTGCGCCAGATTGAACAAAGGGGGACACGACAGTCGTTTGTATTCGGCTAAAGGGTGTTCCTTCGGAGAGACGAGGCAACGAGGCACTGCCACTGTCGTTTCATGCGCGGAGTGACCGCACGTAAAGCCATCATTGAGACAGAACATAGCTGCAGAATTAAGTCAGTGTGAGTCTGATGGACGTCAAGGCCACCGCTTAACACTGTGGTATGCGCATTTACGATGCTCGTGAGCGTCAGGGCGATGAGAGAGCGGTAGAAGTGAGGACAGAACAACCATCGACCATTTCAGAGACCGATAACACAACCCGGCAAAAGGAAGGATGAAAATAAGTGAAGGGTATGGGGTGTCTGAACCAGTTGCTCGGCACTTCACGATGAACCGTAGGAATGTCGACAATCCGCGGCCGTGCCGCCTGGGACCATTAATAATGAGGGTGAGATTTATATCTGTGCCAAACTAAGTTCGCCCTGCCTCGACGTCAGGTCAAGAAAAGCGGTGTCAGGGCGCATGAAACGGGGTGATCGATGCAATGTTCCTACACTGCTCCCACAAACCCATTCGGCAAATTTCTCAGCAGCAGCAGCAGCAGCCGCAGCTGTTTGGGATTTGTCTAAGGCATGCTAGGGTAATGTCGTGGGCCGAATACGATGTAACTAGGCTCCTCACGCTTCGAGCTGGGTGATTTGTCGTCCCTTCTGCAACTAGCCCTTCGAAGCACGATTATGATTCAATATGTTGAAAGTGTAATTAGGCTACCTTGTCAATATTTATGGCTTTTTTAATATTAGTGTACCCTGTAGAGTCCCAGGGTACATCTGGGGGACTTCTGGGGACTCCGCGGGGAGTCCCTGGGGATTCTGAGTTCCGGCGGGATGATTTCCATCATTGCATCTCGACATCGCTTTTTGATCCCCACCAATCTATTTAGGGCCACCTTGGACAGTATATATATTGCCCGCTGTGTCTAATGAGAGCTGGGGATCCGGAGATGGTCTGAGGATCGGTGAGGATGGTCTAGGACAACGTGAGGATCCGTGGGTATGATTTACCTGTCATTGTGTCTTAACATTCGTTTTTTATCCCCACAGATCCCCACCATCATTTTCTTTTGCATTCTCGCTAGCTATCCTGGATGCACGCGTCGTTAACACTCAACGGAATCAAATGAGTTTGTTTGTTCCAGATGGTCCTCTCATCCCTCAACCGGATCCTCAGCATGTTCCCAGCGCCTTCCCCCTCGGGAGCAAAGATACTGCACAAGATTTAGCGGGCCAGGCGCGCGGTGTTTACTGATGCGGGGGACATCTCGGGGAGGTGGGGAATGCTGGGGAGGAGCCTCGGCATGCGCTGACTTTGTTTGTACACACCGGATGCTTCCACGCAGATGACGAGTCCCATCAAAAATCCCCACCGAGTCCCACGCCATTCTCACTCGACCTGGGGCTGTGCAAATCCTCACTACATCCCCACCAACTCTCACTCTCTCCCTGCTCTTTTTTTGTCCAAAGCACGACCGGATACTAATCCCACTGATAACTTTGACAAGTAGATCCCCACATTGTCCCCGACGATCCTCAGGCCTGGGGTCCGTTCGAGGACTCCCGTGGGGAGTTGTTGATGTTGTCGCTCGACGGAATCAAAGACGTTTGTTTGTGCCGCTCGTGTCCTCCTCACAATGTATTCCATAGGCCCTCCACCCAGTTTTCCGGTGGTCCTTAGTGTCGTCTCAATCTGCGTAGCAATTCACTTTTCTTGTACCTGCTTTTACTAGCACACGGTGAGGACGATATCCGACTTCGGCATTTGCCATCGTTGTTTGTACACCCCCGATGCTTTTAATGCGAACCATAGCACCCATCAGGCAATTGCCCCCGCTGAGGTCCCCTCAGACATCGCCCAGGGCTGTGCTATCCAGGTCGAGTCCCTGCTCATCCCCGGTCTATTGCTCTCTCCTCCTCTCCACTGTTTTGTCCAAAGCGTGACCGGATGGAAGTGCGCAGGATGTTGATACTCAGATTAGGGGGGGTTCGCGATAAGATTGCGCTACCTTGAGCTCACAATCGCATCGCCTGCTCGTCGTAGCGTGATTACGCAGCTCAAACCCACAGGATCAGCGGAGAAGAATACAATTATAAACTATTAAATTAAGAACCAGGTCACTGCGGGAGAGACTGGTGACGTGTGACGAGGTGTGGCTGGAGAGAAGGAGGGAGAGGGGCGATCGAGTTCGATGGCAAACCCCGACCCTGACCTTGCTCTCCGCCATGTCAGACCTGAAGCCCGAAGACCAGCGCAACGCGCCACCGCTGTTTGCTGATGATGGGAGGCTCATATGTACACTGTGTGATGGTCCCATGACAAAACATATGTCAAGGACAGATTATTCATATGGGAGGTTCGCTGGATTAGCCTGCATGCTAGCATGGGCTCAACAAGATCCTAGACATTTCTGGTGTTGCACGCCCCCAGAGGGTAGCGGACTAGCTCAGTGTAATAACATGTTCAGTATGTCGCATTTAATGGTCTTGTTGTTGTCACTTATATGACTGGATACTGGTGATACAGTTTGGGATGCGGGGGTTCAGCTCGCGCGGCGGGAACTTGCCATCGTCGACCCGGAGGAAGGCGGAATTGAACAACTTGTTCCAGTTGCATCTGTCTCCCGGACCCCACAACGCCTTCGACCCAACCAAAGCCAGCCGATCAACCTGCCCAGCCATGTTCAGCCCCAGGCAGCAGAGTTGCCGACCAAGACGACCCCTCTTCGCCCCAACTTGTCCGCGCCGACCACCACCTCCCAGCAGCACCTCGACTTTGACAGTCCAGAAACAGAAACCGGTCCTTTGCCGACCAGCCCTTTGAAACGCAAGGGCAAGAGCAGGCGTCGTGACAGACCTGAGGCGACGCTGATGGACCTCAATGAAAGCGACTCCGACGAGCCCCAGACTCCCGGCACTCCCATCGAGTTCAAAGGCTTTGGCCCCATCCCGCCGCCGCCATCGACCGTTGCATCTTCACAGAAGGTACGTAAGGTTGAGCGACTGCGAATCATGCACGGGTCCGCCGAGTTACACACTTCCCACCTGTGCAGCGATCGCCGTCCTCGTTGTACTCGTCGCACAATTACTCCAGCTTACGCCATCCACCGCACTCTTGCAGGGTACCTCTAGCGTCTCCGGAGGCTCCGACGATACCGAGGGAGATGATGATGGTATTGATGATGGTTCCCGCGCACCATTGCGAACTGTCGCTAGTCACTCCTCTATCGCTACCTCGCTTGCGACTCTCCTGCGCCGCCCTCAAAGCCCGCTCTCGTTCATGACTTTACCAACGGTAAGTATAATTTGCCCTTAAATTGAGCTGCCGAGCTAGTACCGATCAACAATGGCTTTGCCTGCCGACATCACGCCGACTGACTTGTTCATTCCTAACTTAGGACACGCCGACCATCATCACAGCAGCAAGCTCGGAAGCAGCAGGAGACGGTGGTGAGACCGAAGACGTCTTCCGCACTCCGCCCCAGAGCGTCGCGGGTCGGTCGTCGATTTCCGCCTCGACGATTCGCCTGTCAATGCCGACCACAATTCCCGTTCCGTACACCACCGCACGAACACAGCAGCGCACAAAACATCCTCGAAATGGCTTCTAGCATGGAGACTGTCATGCTTCCGTGGATCCGTCAGCACGCAACTGTCGCTGCGGAGCTGACGGCTCTGCGCGAACAGAACGCCGCGCTCCGCGAAGAGAACGCGAGGCTTCGACGCCGACGCGACCCTGATGGTGTGGCGCCAATGATTGCCGCACTTCAGGAAGAGATCTCCGAGTTGCAAGCGAAGGCGGTCGGTCAAGAGGAGTATATCCAGTACTTGAGGGATCTCACGGACTCGTCCGCATCTGCTGACCAATGGGTGCCCCGTTTTCAGTGAGGCTGGTTCACTGATGTTTTCGTCTTCCAGGATCTCTATGACCAACGCAGTCTAGAGCCGATGGTCCGAATAATTATTGATCATTGTATTTCGATGTATGTCTCGATATCTTGATGTAAGGTTCAACCAGTATCTTGGTACAGTATCTTGTCGTAGTCTTCTGTAACGTGGCGATCTCTTGTAATATCTAAGGGCACAAATTTTTGCTTGTAACAAGTTATGGAATCAGTAGGTGAAGCTCCGAAGATCAAAATTTGCAGGATAGCAGCGGAGATTGATAGATGATACTGTAAGCTCTCAGTATGATTTGATGCGTCTCTGCCGCTCAGACCCATCGAATCTTGGCGGAAAGCATCGATTGGCAGCAGCAGCCGCTTTGGTAGGTGCATACCACCCGGGAAGACGTATGTAAGGAGAGTTTTAATGAGTGGCGGAGTAATAAAACGCAGGTGGAGGTGCTGAAAACCGTTGCATAGTCTGCGAGAAGGACTTTACAGCAGCCAGGCTCAAGCTCAAAATCCCCAATCCGGAATGAGTACAAGAGTAAAAGTGGAAGGGGACGAAAGGCGAGGCGCTGTTCGGTCAAGCCCCCGTGCGACGATTTGCCCCGCTTACCCACGTTTGCTTTTGTGGCGGGCCCTCTCACCTTCTCACCTTCTCTACTTCGGACTAGCGATGAGCTACGCTTTCTCCACGACGTCCAGCGAATACTGCGGGCATGGAGGCCAATCATCGGAGCGCTTCAGGTAACTGCAACTCCGCGGAATCGTCGCTCCGCTGTCGTGCCTGATACTATGCTCGGCGTCGGGTTCACGATTGGAACCGTCCTTTTGCAGCAGTGCAATTGTTACGTGGGCGTACACTTGCTTTTCGAGTCTCGCATGGGGTTTGCGAACGCAGAATTTGTTCAACTCACGACGGGCTCATGACAAGCCTGTTGCGCGATAGCAACCTCAATTTCATTTCCCACAACAACTTCGCAGAGCCTTTTCGTCGACCTCACCGCAAGTACTTGCATCTGTTTTCCCACGATCACGGCCCGACCATCCGATCGACAGGAGTGCCCTCGTGAGAGCCAGACTTGCGGGAACTTTAGGTGAGGCGAAAGGTCCACGTCTTCGACTTTCCTGAAAAACATCTCCACAACACGTTGCGCACATCAGGCATCAAAGGTTGGCGTGCTCCGAAACCCGAAACAACAACCACTTTTGCTTTGCTCCGGTTTGACAATCCCGAACAAGTTGCCTACAGGCAACCGAGACGTCACCCTAGCTTCTTCTGCAACTCACCAGGAACGATGTTGTTAGTGGATTCCTGAGACATGGCTCACAAGGCAACTACTATCGGAGGTTAAATTATGCGAAGCCGGCTTCTCCTGTTCTCCTCGTACCCCTCTGCCATGTCACAGCACTCGCCTATCATCCAAATCGGCAGGCCTTTTGATGCCGACGGGCGGGTTATCTGCACGACATGCGGTGGCCCAACCATCAAGCTCGTGGTCAAGAAAGTTGATTCTCTTTACTTGGGAAAGTCTGTGCTGAAAGCTTGTGGTTGTGCCGTTCTTAAGGTACTGATTGCGCATTAGAGTCTTCTATAAATGCCATCCGCGCTCTCTTGGCACGGTCCAATGTAACATTTTCAGTACGTTCTTGATTGGTTTGCGCTGCACAGGGTTCTCAAGTTTATGTTGGTAGTTTGGGACGACGATATCCAGAGAGTGCGCGAGCGTGACAATGTTCTAGACCCAGATTCCCCAGCGAGCACAGCTCCGCCGACAGCGCCAGGCTCGACTGCTGCTGCTCCTACTGTTCCGCCCGCGACGCCTTCACCAACCACTCAGCCACACTTCAGTAGTCAACCTCATGTGGCATCGACCTCTCGCACAGCGCCACTCCGGGCTCATCATTCGGCAACTGTGACAACCCCGCAGCACCATCTCTCCGGAGACTCTCCTTCCACGCGACTAAGACAAATCTCCACGCCGCAACCTCAGCCTCGTCAACTCACACCTGCTGCTGCTGCGGCCGCTGCTCGGTCGATTCCAGTGACACCATCACCCACCGCTGCGAGGCACTCAGCCGCTATGGACCTTGATCCAGGCAACGAAACCGAGGTCAC